>JAAXYW010003102.1:0-12751 GCA_036851895.1 Orthonychiurus folsomi | reverse complement strand
GGGAAGAAAACTGGAGACTCTGCTTTGTTTTCAGTAAGGATTTAAAATATTACGGACTGCATAGCTGCCTAATTCAAATTTAAGATATGATGAAATCTGCATTTTGAATTGTATAGCTTAATTTAGAATCTAACAATTCTTATTGAGCAATTTTATGGTCAGTATTGAAATTTTACTCGTGTTATGCGTATATTTTAACTAAGGTAAAATGCTAAATTTCATACTCAACAGTGCTGGGCTACAACTAGGAAAGTAATTTCACGCACTCGACATGCAACAATAAAGCAAAGCAAAAATATTTCACAAGAACTCCCTCAGTCTTTTCGCATTTTGTACTATTTTGGGCTTTCCTGATATTTCTAAATGTGTTGTACTCTTGACAATCTTTTATCTTTTATATTTGCGTTACTAGCTGCAACACTTATGGTTTTTGCCTAAGAAGCTTTGAATGCTGAGTGTTCCTTTTATTATGGACTTAATTGGTGCTCGGAATGATTTTCCACACGCACCTCGTCCGGGATTAATTTAAGTTTCAACTACACTTTATTTCTGGCTTTGTGTCATTCATTTCATTGTGATCTATTGGTTTATTGTCTTGCTCATTTCCCTTTGCGTGACGAGGAAAATGCCCGTTTGCTGATTCCGCCGAAGGCACGGACTGGCTCCCCAATCAAACAATTGCATTGGATTTCGGAACTGATTAAACCTTGAGCTCCCAGTACATCACCAGCTCTCCTCGTTCCTGAAGGCATGTAGAGTTCGAACGACGCTGGAATTCCATTATATTTACTTAGACTTCCCGGACAGCGGATCCGCCGGGGAAAAGTTTCCAAATGAGAAATGAAATGTAAATCATTTGAATTAAAACAAAGCGAAATCGATTAACCCGAAGCATCCTTCGTATGAAGTTTAGATGGAACTCCGGCGCGTGTCCGGATTTTGATTTGAGAGCCTTCTCCAAGCCCCTTCTCACAGCTTGTGAGAAAGTGTTAACATTAGGACTAACTGTAAGGAACTTAGTGGGAGGTTGTTTAAATGTTTTCGTTTGCTCAGTCAGAGTTTTCGGAAGCAACGGGTGGTCAATGATATATGCACTCGTCTCTCATCCATTTGGATGACTTGAAGTCCTTTACTCCTTCCCATTACTATTACTACTCCCTCCAGTAATAATAAGAATTATTCCACTCCTTCACTCCCCGCCCTTCAATTCACATGCAGAACAATTCCCATCCCCCTCGTCGTTGTCAGTTCTACAATGTTACATTACATGGGATTTATACACAGATTACATTGGCCAGGAAGGCAACTTCCATCAGGTTTTGATTCATTATCTATTGCATTGCAATGTACAGGATAGAATGGAGCAAGCTGCCAAAATTCCAACTCATTCGTACTTGTACCGTGCGGTGCGTGTAAGAAAATCGTGCCTTGCTTTAAAGTCCACACCCCATCCGGATAGGATGGGAAAGACGAGGAAAGTTTTTTGAAATTTTCGTGTTTGAAATCATGTAGCTTATGTAGCTGAAGTCATAAACTTTGACTGGACTACCCCTTCGTCTGATGAACAGCCTTTAAAGTTACCTTAAAAAGGAAGGGGAATGGACAGGAGGTTTTATGTTTATTGGACTGGCTTGGAAAATCTGGGACGGTTGATGTTTTTTTTTACTTTTATTTATGGGTGTGCTTCTGGAGGGAATGATTGGTGATGGTTTTATCCATGTGTGGCCCACAATTAGTCTTTAAAAGGAGAGCATTTTATTTTAAAATGGAGGGTTTTGTGTATCATGTGTTGTGTAGATGTAGCACAGGATTGGAGCATGCATGGAATTGAAATGGACCTGATATGCGGGATTGGGATATGATATGGGAATTGAATAAAACCAGGTTACCACAAAAAAGAGGATTTAAAGGCTTCCCAGGAAAGTCTCATGTGGGCACCACTTGACGCTTGAGTAGTTTTAGTTTCGCGGAGCGTAACACTCCTCGTTTTTTATAAGGGAATGCATGTGGAATAGAAACTTGGAGGTGAAGCAATGAAGCATAGACAGACAGGGGAGTTGGGGTTGAAAGAATAGGTATGCAGCTTGTGCGTACGTAGGAAATAATTTATTTTAATCATCAAGGGAAAGTTTATCGCATAGAATTATCTTCGGAGAAGTGGACGTGTTGGTTTAAATGAGGCGGTTGAAAGGCTCTCGGAAGATTTTGGAAAAAGATTAATCCGCAAAGCTACAAATGGATGGAACGTTGACAACGAGCAGGATTTGAATCTGGAGGGTTGATGGCGGACGAGACCTTTTTCGGAATTTTACACACAGTTGACACCCAACCTCGTCTGGTTTTTTCTGAATGATTTTGTGGATTTATTTATTTCTTGCCCCTCGATTACAAAATACATGATCTGAGGAAGCTAGTACTTTTTTATTACCGCACAAAACATGGTTTTTTACTTTCCAAGAATTCCAAGTGGGTAGTCACTGACAGGGGCTGGACGTGGACGGGATGGGAGATAGCCTTATTTGAGCACGTCGTCTGTTTATGTGTACTGATAGCGATTGAGATGGATTTCTGATGGTTTTTGATAAAATTCCACAGTAGTTCACTTTATTTTAAAGTATAAGCAGTACAGTACGCAGCTTTTTATTTTTAATGTGCACTTGTCTCTTGGGCATACCTGGGTCAATTTTTAGAAAAATTTCCACTCGGTTTGTTGTGGCAGTCGTTTGGGCAGTTTTGATTTCCGTTTTATTCATTAATATTCATTTTGAAACTGTGAATCTGAATTCTCCATTATGAAATGAACCCGCACCGCACCGCAGAGCAGACCCCATTGTTTTAATATTTCACTATAAGTTGAGGACAAATGATGTTGGGAGAACAAAAGGGACGGGGATTGAAAATAGAAATACGGGTACATACATACACTTCACACAGGAACGAATGACCGGTCAAATCGAAGGAAGGAAGTCTGAGCCTTGGCCTTAAGCCCAAGATTAAATCCTGAAGTGCTTGGGAGTTGATCGGGCGGTTGGAGATAATCAATTTTGATGACTCGCGTAAAGCGTGTTGCGTTGCGTTGGTTGGAAAGAAGGGGGTTTCCAACATGATGAGATAATGCGTACGTATTATAATGGTTGAAGGATCCCCATCCTTTTTTATTGAAAGGGAGTATTGCAGGGATTGATTTGATCAAGGGGGACTACGAGTATGGGTTTAGAAGGAGTCAAAGGCCGTCCCTCCATCCCTTGAATGGTTTGACAGGCACAAGAAACTCCGGCCTGCGATGACAGGGCATCATTTTGTGAGACGAAAGTCTACTTTGGTTCAGCTCTACGAGTAATTCAACGTTTCATCAAAAAATCCTTTCCCATTTCTTAAAAAAATTCACTTTTTTTTTTGGCTCGTCTTCCAAATGTGACGGGGCTGGAGATGATGGGTTCGGATAATAATGGCCTTTCTTCTCAAGCAATGCTCTCGATTCCTTTCCTGGTCCCTTGTGTCTGTCATTGTTTGTCCCTTGTGTGGGTTATGGGGTTTAGGAGTTCGTTAGGCTAGAAGTAAAGCAGATTTTAGCATGATCAATTTGGATTCGGACTCGGAATGGATTTTCTTCTTGCAAGAAACGCCGTTCAAATTTATCAAAATATTCTTAAATATTTATAGATTTCTACTGCAGTTTGAAATTTGAAGCACATCAGTATTTGGTGGCACCGATTAGCGGAATTATTGGAACTCATGAACCATTCTTCTTCATCCCCTCAAATATCCTCCAGGACTAAAAGAGGGTAACAAATTTCTATGCCTCGAGTGCTGTTTTAAGCATTCCCCTGTGCAGGATCACCGGGAAGGGGAAAATTTATGCAATTGTCTTCATTGAGTTTAAACTGAACCTAATTTTAAAATGCTTGCATGCAGTGCACATGCACGTCTTTGTTGCCTTATTTTTTGATTTGATTTCTATGTCTCACTACTATGATGTATTTTTTTATGTTAAGATAACAGAACGAGAACCAATGTATCGTATTCATCACATTTATGACTGACAATAATGCTAATTATACTGAAACAAAATTTGACCTCTGACTTCCCTACCGTGTATAAGAAGTCCCTTAAATGGGAATACACCATATGGTATTTGCGTGGCATAAATGCATGCATTCTGATGTACTGTGTTCTATTCCAGCGAGCGACACACGTTCTCTGGATAAAGAGCATCTCTCTCAACAGCAAAAGATACCCCACCCCCAAGATTCCTTCCTTAGCACATTCCCTACGTTTAGGTACACTTCGTTTCCTCATAAAGTTATCTTTGGAATTGGAGGAATCCTTCGTTATGTTATTTAGCGGGCTCAACCCTTCCATTTAGGGAAAAAACCTCATCCTTATCTCCACCCTTCCAATAAAAAAAATCCCCTTTATTCGCGTCACGGATCTCATTATTTCGAGGCGAGGGTCAGTAGAATGACATGTTCTTGTCAATTGACAAATATTGTGTGCTCAAATGATGTTTTCATTGACTCCAGGCAAACTGGAAGAGTGCTCCATCTTAATTTGAGTAATTTTGAATTCTTTGTATGTATGAATGAATGAGTCACGCCTCTCCTTTTTTAAAGAAAATCCTTGAGCGACAAGCCCAATCCATATTTCCTAAATTTGTCTAATCAAATATCTTTTTGTTTGTTAATTTACAGAGTTCAGTTCACAAAACGGACAAACCAACGAGTGAAATTCCATAGCACACGCCACACAAAATGAAGCTCCACAGTGGAACCATTCTTACGAGTCAATTATTGCTTGGAGGAAAGCGTAGCATTTGTATGAGCAAACAATTCCTGTGAGCTGTGGAACGGGATTTGAAACAAAGTATTTCAACTGCTCTGGCTGTACGGAGGAGGAGAACAGACGGAGGATTCGGAGAGAAGAAACAGGAAACAATGAGGATGGGACTCACCGTGAAAATTCTTCTATTTTTAACTCATCTCCTTCTGGCCGGCGGAGTTGTTGATGTTGAAGGTAATAAAATAAAAAAAGATGGAAACTTGGGCTACATGTGCGTTTGTCGAACAATGCGTGCATAGCATATGATGTAGGAGAATGTTGGTGTCAGTTTTCCGTTAATCCCACTTCCGCCGGCACAAGACTCTTCAAAGTCAATCAGTATTATTAAATCGCACGGAGAAGTGATAGTCGGGATAGAATCAAAACTGTTGTTGTTTTAATGCTAGCTGAGTTGTTTAGAAGGTGTGCGTATTCAATATACAAATGTGTATACAAACCAAATACAATTGAAGAATAAGGTAAATTCAAGGAAATTAGAATTTGAGTAGTGTAATCCATACTCAGTCTCTTTGTTGAAGGAAAGAAACCCTCAGTGGTGTCTCCCATCAACTTCTATTGTTAGAAGTGTGGACTAATCTCCCTCATTAGAGCCGTATTAATGATTCTCCAAAGGCTAAAGGGGGTAGTTTGAAAGTGATGATGCCTTGGAGCCAAGGGGGGAAGGAGTAAGGCCGCGGATTCAAATAAGGAATCATTATTTCATTTGTTGTTAGCCCTGCATTGTTGTTTTTACTTCTCGGATGATGATAAGGAAGGGAGTTGGGATGATAAGTCTTTAATGGGGACGGGGATGCAATATTATGCAAGCTCTGCCTTCCATCCATCCATAGTATGTACCTACTACGTTATTTTAAGTACATATAAATATGAGCGAGTTGCACTCCACATGAGGTCCAAACCGACAGCAGATTCAAGATGCGGATTGGAGATGCAGATGGTGGTTTGCCGCTGCTTACTGCAACCGTAAATGCATCTAAAATACCACGTATGACTCGCATATTGTTGGAGCCATGTAAAATACATGTGGAAGGGTCTGGTGTAGTGTACCGAGGCATACATGAGCTGAGGGATGGCTGGCAGTAGGCAGGATAATTAAAGACCGCTACGTGGTAGAAGCGGTAATCAATTCCTGGATATGGAAATGGAATCCCGGGTTGTGGCAGTTGGCGTTTTAACAGTGACACGAAATTGAATGGGTAAAGAATAGAACACAATTTATTTAAGCTCCATTTCAACGTTTTGTGATCATTAATTTAAAATGGCGGGTGTTAACACACCTGAATTGTGAATGAGTGTTTTCCGTTTTCCAATTATTCTGAAAACGTCAGTCAGACTAGATCATATGCTACCTTCACCTTATGATTCATTGAGGAGGAATAATTATTGGATTGCATGTCTGGATTATATGCAAAACCGTATGTTGCCTTGCGGTGCGTTGAGCTGTGTTAATTCCATGCAACGTGTGGACTCCTGCACTCATAAATTCTCTTTGGTGTGTCGGCAATGCATCATCGATCAATCCATTCCCTTCCCGAGTTGTCTGTCCTTTAAATCAACCCCTTCATCTACAGTATAGCATGAGGGATGAAAGGAATCATTTCCCTCTAAAAAAGAGTATCATTTTTAGAATAGAAGTTAATTTGAGTGCGGGACTCCTGCAGGTGTAAATGTGCCATGAATGGGCTAGTAATTAGGTAAACAGGAAAAGGAACGAACCAACTCTTCAATGCAGTTGGATAACTTGCACGAACTCGCCAGTACACTCACTCCCTTGCATCAAATGCACTTCTGTTTGAATTTCAACCATGAATAGATGAATCAACATTACTTGTTTCGCCGTGGTTAAAGTCAACATTTGAGTTCTTGTTTTGGAGCTAGGGTAATGCGCAGCTTACATAATGTTCAAATGTATTCTCAATTTAGTTGTTTGCTCTCTTAGATTGGAAATAAGTAGAATTCGACGATTAAAAATCTGCTGGAGTAGTCGTATACCTGACGAATTTACTTCATATAAATGCAACTACAAAAAATTTGAACCGGCTTCCAAATTCTCTGGAAATGAAATGTGCTATATTTCAAAATGGATACATTTCTAACCATGGTAAAAGCAAAGCACGTAACATGAATAGATGAATCAACATTACTTGTTTCGCCGTGGTTAAAGTCAACATTTGAGTTCTTGTTTTGGAGCTAGGGTAATGCGCAGCTTACATAATGTTCAAACGTATTTTCAATTTAGTTGTTTGCTCTCTTAGATTGAAAATAAGTAGAATTCGACGATTAGAAATCTGCTGGAGTTGTCGTATACCTGACGAAATTACTTCATATAAATGCAATTACAAAAAATTTGAACCGGCTTCCAAATTCTCTGGAAATGAAATGTGCTATATTTCAAAATGGATACATTTCTAACCATGGTAAAAGCAAAGCACGTAACATTAAGAAAAGACATTCCTTCAACCTGTTTCCTATAAATTTCAAGCAAAGGGATGAATAGCTATGACGGAAAATGAACTGGGTATAACTTGCACGTACATATGTAACTTGAGCTTCCAACCCAGACTGGACATCAAAGAAAAGTTGAGAAGGGATACCGCCATGCCACCAAAGTCAGGCACCTTTCCTTTTTCTTTAGATAAGTCCTTTAGCCGTACAAGTCCTATTTATGACTAAACTACACGGAGTTCTAATAGTAACTTGGGTTCCGGCAACCCATCCACGTACAAGTATTACACCCAGATTAAACATGGGATCCACATGCCCTTCCTTCATCCTTACACGTACGTAACGCAAATTGCTAAAAGCTTTTCTCCTCTCAGCCATGGCCCAGTATCAAATGAGATATGATTTAGTGCATCCTTGGATTTATGTGCCATGCACTTCCATTGCATTGCGACTGCACTCTGTGCTATCAGGTAAGATGCTCTGTTATGTGCTGTACTGTGTATAGCCTATGGCAAAAGCTACAGTAATCTTTGTGATAGTTTATGCCTACATGTTTCAACAAGGCTACGTACGTAGTTTCTCCAACTCCCTCCAGCAAATTCTGTATCCTAATTTCTCTTGTGGAAAGTAAAGGGTTATGGAATGGATCAAGTTTCTTTCTCCTCCAGTTTAGCATGAGGCCAAAGGCGTAGGGAGCGGAAAGTGAATGGCTCTGGGTTGAGTTTCTTAAAATAGATAATCCTACATCTTCTCCATCCACAATGTCAAAACTCTGGAGGAGTTCCCCTTTCGTGAAAGTTTTGAAATTGTCTCAGCCGAATAATCAAAGTGCACTGAAGTGAAGCTCAATAAATCCTAAGAGTAATTTCTGGGTCCATGGGGAAACAGTTACTTGCTGTATGTGTGTGGATGAAGGGGCGGGCAATGTCTCGTCTCGTGATATGATTCTAAGGCATGGGAAAATATTTTGCCTTGTTTTCCATCCCATTCATTGTCATTTTAACCGTAAATGTATAGTGAAAGTACAGTACAATTTATTTTATCAACTTTTGAAGAGCTTTTCTTGAAAAGGAAGAACTTCCACACAAAAATTTACTGTGCCGTAAGTGAGGTGAGGTGATTACTTGACCATTCCAGTACTCAACACCCTAATGATATGACTCAGGGTGGAGTGTGGAGTTTCCTGCTGAAGACAACTTCATAATGATGATGACTCCAGTACAAAAGAAGACGTAGAACAGGCGCTTAAGAGCACTTAGTATGTTGAAGGCATGGGAAGGAATCCTCAGAGTGTGAATTTAGCTGATCCTCCTCTGAAGAGATTAATTTTTTGAAAAATCGTATTTCTTGCTTGACTGGAACAGAGAGTGCACTCCGCTGTCAATAATAAGATATACAGTACGCTACACATTACATGCAGGTAGGGGATGGGATGAAGGAACGTCTGCGTCTGGCTTGAAAAAGGAAAACAAATGATTCTACCTTTCGTTGAAAGGTCCGTAAAAAAGCAGATGTGCTCAGATATTAGTCTCCTTAATGCAGTCCGCCCAGTTCCTTTCCTAGTTGTTTCATGGATGGAGAGAATTACTATTCCTTCTTTGAATTGCAATTGAATGTGTGTGTAGGTAAGAAAGGGACCCTTGTGTTTAGGCGATGGCAGATAGCCTGTCCACGACTTCACCTGAGAGAGAAGAGTACAGGATTCGTCTGTATCATTATCTTATTTTTGTTTTTAAAAATCATGTGCTTAGCACAGGCTCTGAAAGGAGGGAGAGGTTCGGTTCTCAAATTCTAAGGCTGTCGTCGTGGTTTCTTGGAAGGGTCTTTGTACCCTTTCCAAGTCTCTCCCATCTCCTCCAAGGTCAATTTCATTAATCCCCCGTCACTAAAACGGGTTGGATGGAAGGAATTGTGTACTTTGGACAAATGGATGGAAGAAGAAACGTGGAGCTAACATGTTTATTGTTTACGGATTCATGGGGCATAGGCAGGTCATTCATCAATGTTGAGTAATTGTACAATAAAGAATTGCTCACAAATTATGATTGATTTGTAGGCTTCAACTACTGACATTCTGCGAAGCCATTAATTTGGTTTAATTTTTTGGAAATCCAATTTCAAATTACATCGCCTTATGAGATGATACGAAAAATATTTACTTGGTAACTTGTAAACGTCAGAAAATTTATGTGTATAATTATTAGTTTTGAAGCAACGTTGAAGTGGTATAAGAAATAATTAAGGTGGATTTAATTTAAATACTGGAATAGGAAGGGACGGAGACAGCAGACATGATGGCAGGGATGTGATTGACATTTTCTCAATGTTTACTTAATGGGAGCAGAAGTTTGTTTGTTCTGAGCACACAAAAGATTTACCTGCTTGATTTGTGTGCGAAGAGGCTAAGTTCAATTTAATTATTTGTTTACAGATGAATCGACTTTCCCTGATGCCCTTCCCAATGAGCCCTGGGCGTACGATGTCCTGTGGTTCCAATTGGAACCGGAAGACTCATACGTCTTCCGTACAAAAGCCGCAACGCTCGTCTGCCGCGTAGCATCGGCCGTCAAAGTAAGCTTTTTTGTGAGATAATCATGGAAAATTGTATGCAAGGAAAAGGATTGAGACTCCCGTGTATGTTGTGCTTTGACAGCACATTTCCATGCCCCGCCACGAACCATTTGGAAAATGAAAGGAGTCGGCTTCCCTTTCTGATTCCTTTCCTGACAAAGTAGGCTAAATAACCGGAATAAAGGGCTTTTTAGGAGCCCGGAGTGCGGAATGAAAGGCGAACATTAGGAGCATGTCTAATGACGATTTTACTCCCCGTGTTAGTCGTTTCGCTCATTTCGATCTCTTACTTTTGACACAAGACTGGCAACGGGATCCCTTGAAGTTTTGATTTCAAAAATTATTAAATTAAATTTGAAGTAGAATTCCACACGAAATATTTAAAAGTGTGGATTTGCCTGAAGAAATAGAAAGATTCTTGAATTCCGAAACCCGAAACTAAACATGAATTAAAATTTTCCTTGTTCATTTTTTCAGGTTTACTTCAAGTGCAATGGAAAAGTCGTGCCTAACAAGAAGCAATTGTTCCAAAGGTTCACACACGGCAACACTGGAGCGCCGATTGTAAGTTTACGGTATTTGCATCAGATCGGAGGAAAACAAAAATTAGTGTATGGAAAAATGTGTCTAAATTCTTCGAGCTAGTGTGCATATTCAAAATTCGTAGTATAGTATGGGCCGTAGAGCAAACTCTTAATTTTCTCAAATTTAAATGCCTTTGCAAATTGCATTTAAACGCCGCCAAAGTAATTACAAGAATATTCAACTATGGCGTGTAATATTTTGTTAGTTTAGAAGGCGCTGGGCTCATTGGCGGTTTAACTTTTACTGCCCCCTTATTAAAGTAACAATCATTATCTTTTCCGCTGCACAAGTTGTAACTTTTTATACGAACCAATTCTGTACGTAAAATCATTAAAGAAAAGATGATCAAGTTCACGACAAGCTCTCTCCATCCTTGATAATAAGCTTTATGAGATAAAGACGAGGACCACACTTCATTCTTGTGTCGCCTAATAAGCTCACCCATCCTTTTATTACTCCCCCCTCACAGACGGAAGTGCAGCTCAACATCTCCCGCGATGAAGTTCAAGAATATTTTGGTCCTGAGAAGTATCGCTGTGAGTGCGTTGCTTGGAACAAGAGAGGAGCCGAGCGATCTCAATCAGCCCGCGTGGAAGTGGCATGTAAGTCAAACTATTAGCCTTCCTATTACATTTACATAGTGTGACGAAGAGAAGAGTTAGGTGGGAGTCCTTACCATCCCAAAGGCACTACTACGACACAAGGAATCTCATCTTTTTTCCTAAGCCTCCCTCCTCTTCCATCATCATGTCATCTGTCATAAATGCATAAAATGCCTATTTCCTTTCCAACTTGTTTAAAGTTCAAGACTAGCCTTCAAGCCCTCTCCCCTCTCCGTCGATTCATAATCCCTAATCCGAAGTGTGTCATATGGAGGGTCCCTTGGGACCGCTGTGCGGTAGGGCATTTTTTTAAACTTGGCGGGACACAAAATTGTATTTAAATAACGAAAAATTAGCTGTTGATTATCAAAACAGCAATGGGATAGGACGTAGGGAGAGAATTTGTTGCGCCGCTCCGCTGCATGGAAGAGTGGGCAAATTGAGCAAGTTCAAAATAAGTGAAAACGAAAACAAGACATTAAATGAAAATAACTGATGGGCAAACTATTTATGGCTAATTAAATCGTCCTTACTTCCTTCAACTCGAAAATAAATAATATTTCTTGGGACTTGCCACATGTCCCAACACATGGGCTCATAATCAACGTTATTATTGTCGTTGGAAAATTATGTTGGGTGCTTTACGTCGGTCGTTTCTCGATTTTGATTTTGGCATTTACGACATCGTTACCTCCACCCCATACTCCTACTCCCCCCTCTAAAGAATTTCCCACTAAAATAAGCGTCGTAACAAATGACAACGACGAGGATTATTGCCAACTTAAATCCCCCGTTCGTGTGGAATCGTATAAACCAAATGTCCGTAACATTTACAACTCAACTTACTTGAGACACGCCACGCACCTTGAATTATCTTTTAGCATCCATTTTTGTCTTAATTCCGAAGAATGGGAAAGGCGCCTCTGTATTAATGCATTTATTTGATACATGTGTTGAATGGGAAGTGTTGAGAAGCTGTTTTCGCTTCAGTTTTCTCATTGACACAGACCTTTTTGTTAAACTGAAGCGAAGGAAAGGGGGAAGGATTCTGACTTCGAGTTCCTACAAAGTGCACACGGAGGAAGGAAAGAATCATTTTATATCATAACTCAAAAGCTAAAGTGGTTCTGAAGATAATCCGTCTGGTGGAAACGGGGAGAGGATCTTTTCACTGGGCCTGGGCCCTCGTCATAAATCTCGACTTCATTTCACTTCACCCGGGGTCCTCTAATGGCTTGACATCGGATTAAAGTTCTTGCGAGCCCTTATTACAGGACTTCCTTCCCCTGTTTCCTTTATCAGCGTCTTTGTTCATTTTCTGTCCCCCTCATTCGTCTTGAGCCACTGTTTACATCCTTCAAGGTTCACGCACGGCTTATGTATGTATTGTCACTCGTGTATCGACCTCGGCTTCCCTCATTGTTGAAATTATGGCGGTTTTTTGTTGAACGCGCGTCAGTTTTCATTGCGAAAACTGCAACATTACTTTCAGATTAAAAATGGGAGGATTCAGGAGAAGAATGCAGGTGGATTAGCTAAGGATTTTTGGGTGCTGGTTGGAATTAATAGTTTACAGGAATGGAACTGTTAGGTTGATAAAATAATAGAACCAGACCGACCGTTCCACTATTAATGCATACTCTCTTTATTCTATCTAACATATTTACACCCTACAACATATAAACAATCCTTAACCCAGAATGTACTAC
>JAAXYW010003101.1:0-12754 GCA_036851895.1 Orthonychiurus folsomi | reverse complement strand
TATAAATTTTCGGTATTTACGCATGTCATAAACGTTATTTAAAGCGCAACACAATTTTAAGTAGAAAGCGTAAACATAAAGTAAATGGAATACAACGGCAGGGTTGGGTGATTAATCGATTTTGGCTTTGGATTAAAGATTGAGGATTAACCAAGTCCGCTTTCGGGATTGCGGGATTAAGCATTAATTTCAAATTTTCCGGCATTGGATTAAATCCGGATTAAAATTTTCAAAAATAATTTAGGATTAAAGATTGGGATTAAATTAATCCGGATTAATTCTTGATTTGGGATTAGCTTACATCTGCTTGACCTCAAATTTCTTTGACAAAAGGGCTGATGCGCCGAAATGTAGGGTGATGTTTAAATTGAATAAGGGTGAGCACCGTAAATGACCTATTAAAAGCCCGAAGCTTCTATTTAAAATCGACACCTCGGACATCAAGGAGAGGCTTGTATTAGAGACGGGGCTTTTGCATGGGCTTCTGTTAAAGCTGGGGCGTCTATTAGGACAGGGGCGTCTATTCCCATTTTTTTCCCGCAGACGGGGCTTCTTAGGGACGGGGCTTATATTAGGAGCGGGGCATGTATCAGGTCATTTACTGTAGTACGTTCTTAGCATTCCAATTGATGAACGGAAAGACCAAATACGCGCACGCATGCTTTCGAGAACACTTTGTGCACGCCACTGGTATGGATTGTTAATCGGGACTTAATCCCGGTTAGGATTAATAATCCTTAGTCACGATTAAGAATTAATCAGAAATGGGATTAAGGATTGGGATTAATGCGAAATTTTGGATTGATTGGGATTGATGTGAGAATTAATTTTTGCGGGATTTGAGATTAAGAATTATTAATCCTTAATCCCAATTAATAATCCTTAATCCGGATTAACACAACCCTGTACAACGGATAAAGTAAAATGTAAAATACTTGATAGGAATTCCAATAACTTTTATTATAATTTTACACGCTTTCACTATCAACGAGAAATGTTAATTATTACCGAGCACGTATTGCTTTAGCATATGGCACAATTATTGTAATCGTTTTGTCTGTCTGTCCGCCCGTCCGTCTGTCTTTTTAATAAATCGTCTCACTATTACTTAATATATTAAACAATCAAATGCGGAAAAGTGGGTTTCATTCTCTTAAAAGATAGCACCTATTCAAATTGAAAAACTTATATTGCATTTGCACACATTGAGCTCACAGATTTCCGCTGCAGTTTCTTCATAAACGCGGACGAGTGTACTCAGAAATTAATAAAAGTAAAAGTTGCAGTTAAATTTAATTCTTGCTGCTTGAATCCAACGCAACGTAATGCCTAAGTGATTGAAATTGGTTGAGATTTTTTCATTGTGGTTGCTTTCTGTGTCAACTGGCCCCATTTGAAATTGAAAACTTAAATAAACGGGATGCATAGATGATGGAATGAATAGATGCTACAAATAAACACGGGCTTAAGTGCACTAGTGCATTTCACACAAATAAAAAACATGTGCAGTACATGGAGTTTGTCTCGCCTGTACTGCACAAAGCTTACCCAATACTGTCATCATCGACAGCACATGCACTTTTCTAATCCGCGGAGTTTAACTTCCAGTCGATCATAACTGGGCAAATTACACACAGTTTGTACGGAGCCGCTGCTGCCGCATAAGAGTATCTAAGCGCATATAATTTTTATTCACATAATCACACTTAATTATCGTTTTGTGTCGATTTTTTATGAATTACTTTCTAAACGTATATTTTTGACTTTGTTCTGAAAAACCAGCATTTTAAGAATTTTACAGCTAACATTTTGTATTTGGGAAAACGTGGGGTCAAAAGTCAATTCTTTGTCCTTTCAGACGGCGACTTTGTGCTTAATGTTAAAATTTGAAAATTTTCAAAATTTGATACCTCCAATAAAGTGCACGCCTCACTTTAAGTTAATTTACTTTTGCCCAACTATGAGCATTGGAGGATCCCTTTTTTGAGACTAATCTTTTCAATTAGATACGTTATAAAAGTACGTGTGTGTGTGCAACGTGCAACAGCCACGTCACGGCAGGAACTCTTTCTCACAAATTAAGAGTTTAATTGAGTGCTAATTACTTAGCTCAATTCAAGTCACATATAAAGAGTTAGAAATTAAACAATGTGACTAATTCAGTCCTTACTTTACAACAATACTATACACTACACCGGATTCAGTCTGACAAGAATGCAGTTCCTTTTTGTAATTACTATAATTTTTATATAGACATCCAAAATAAATAACCATACATTTTTTAATAATTTTAAATAATTTTCAGATTATTTTTACTCTGACCGCTTGTCTGGTCTCCGTCACATTGGCAGGTGTAAGTCCAGTCACACGAGAAATTGAAGAACATGCATTAGCCCTTTGGAGAAAATACTGCTCAAGGCCATCTCCACACCCCGTAGAAGGATACCCCGACAATGGAAGGACGATTTACTGTAAAATAAGTGAAGAGCCGCCGGTGACAAGGCACTATAAGACTTCTGTGGATACAAATGGCTCGGACCAAGTCGTTTTAATCCGACCCCCAACATACCACCTTGTCCATAACGTGACAGTGACACAGAAGAAATCAAATGTTAATATATATGTCAAACCACCGCATATAGATAACACTTATAACGCATACGTGGAGCAACAGGGAAACAAACCAAGGGTGTATTATTTGAATAAAACTCATGACGGAACACCGACCACAACTCCACGACCAAGTCCACCCCCCAATGGTTGGGATAGCCAAACAGGGACTTATTCGCACCCTCAGCCTCCACAGGGCCAGAATTATGACGCGAGTCACGTGGTTCCCGCAATAATAAGTGGCGGGTATGGTTGGGGCCATGTTGCGAAAAGCAGGGCAGCGTCGATAGATTATCCACAAAATCCTCGCTCATTCATTGGCTACTACCTACCAGTAGAGGGAGAGTCGAAGAAAAGTATTGTGGCCGTACCAGCCCCGCCATCTGCTGTTGGAGGAAAACTCAAGCTAATGAGCAGTGGCAGCAACAATGCGGGTAGATATTTCGTATGGGGAATGTAAGGAATTTTATAATTGGGTTCTTATTGAAGCACGTGTTTACTTTGAGATTTTGAATTATTTAACAAATAGATAAAAAGGGTACAATGGGTTGATCAATGGAATTAAGGTTTTCTGCGGCCGATTCTGTATGGGAGTTGCTCAAGCACATGTGGCTTGTTAAATAAACAGGTGGCTCAAAAAATGCAACATTTTGGTGCAAAAAGTGTATATAACGTTTATTATGCTGATGTCTAGCTGCTATATTTCAATTATTGGAGTTTGAAATTGTTTTGCCGTCAACACTGAATTCATCTTGTCTCGAAATTATAAATAATATTTTCAAAATAAATTACCCTAATGCGAATTAGCAATTTTTCAGGCAGCGGCGAAAAGCAATAAGACGTTTACAACTTGTTTTTTGTCCCCCTCCCTACTGTATAAGCCAAGCTTGTCAGTGCTTTCAAACATTTTTATATTAAGCATCACTCTAGAATTACGTTATTATACGTTATGTTTATTTTGCAACTCGGACCTGCTGCTTTTGTTGTTAAAAATAAGCTAATAAAAGGAAAATTGAAATCTAGGATTAACCATATTAAAATATGTATGCTGTCTTCTCGAATTGATTTAATAACAAGAGTACCCATTGCCTGCAATTATTACTACAATTGAAGCTTTAAGCTTAAAAATCACCGCGGCACGGATGCTGGTTTAATTTTTGAGCTCCTTGTACTTATATACTATATGAACTAAACTGTCGTGTTTTGTTGTTAAGTTTGCACGGATTCGATCCTCTCTGCGGCATATCATGCAATTGCAAAAGTCACGTACCGCATACACTCTTGAATGTTTGTTTTTGCACTTTCACTCTCACCCGTCGAAGAATAATCCCAACAATCGGTTTAAAAAATCCACATGTTATCTTCCTTCTCCACATTAAAGTTGAAGGTTTCAAGGAAGTTGGCCAGGTCCTTGCATCATTTGTTAATTTGGTGATCAACACTGGGTATTGTTGCGTATTGCCTCCCGCGTCATTTATAATTCACGCGATGGACTTCAAATTCGGATACTTACATTTATTAGTGAGCCTGGTAAGTCGTTTTTGTATTTTTAACAACCTTAAAATTACTTCAATTCAATCGAGCATACTTTACGTAATCATAAAATTCTAGCGGCGTCAGTCAATTCATTATCCTATTATTATCTTTGTTAATTGGCAATAGTTTTGTTTAGTTTTTGGTAACAACGGCAGTCCAGTCCCCTGTAAAATGGAATAAGAACGCTCGTCCCTGCCGCACTACGACAAGAAATTTAATTGATGAAAACTACGTCAAGTGTGTGTTGGATTCATCGGATATTCAATTCGAAGACGAATATAAACCTGAAGAAAATAATACTCAAAGCCACCGTAATACAACTGACGTAAAGTCTGAAAAACTACCAAATATTGTTTTCTACGAGCTACCAAATTACATTCTGCCATCCAAAGCACAAAGAATGGAAGAAGACAAACAGAAAGTTCTTGTGTACGTTTTGCCACCGGAATTTCTTCATACGTACAATATTATCCCGGAAGCGACCACTAATATCCAGACTCCGATTGTCAACTTTTTACCAGAGCACGAGGCGGATCCACTGAATCAACATTCAGCCAATCTTGCTACTCATGAGTCGGTTCCTATTCCCAATTTCTACCATAAAATAAATGCCTTGCCGACAGCATCTCCAAAATCAAAGAAAATTATAAGAGGTGCTACCAGGGCTGAATTTGAGATCATCGTCCCTAGCTTGGAAACTTATTTATATTATGGGCCAGACCGTATGTAATAAAATCCATTATAATTAGTGGCACCAAGAATTGGCTAACACAAAATAAATAGTTCAAATTTTACCATGTAATTTTCAGTCCAGTTCATAGCTTTATTCAAGGCTCACAAGGTAACATTGTGTACTGACGCTCAAACCTAAAGTTCTCACTATACTATTTACTTGCCTCCATTGACCAAAATAAGATACCCGAAAACCGTTTTTTGTCTAATGAAGCCTAGCATGTGTGAGAGGTCACGAAAGGTCGCGCCGATTTCATGAGAACATGGTAGGACCTGTGCAACATCAATTTTGCCATGTTAAACAGCATGGGATTTCGTTCGACCCTTCCGATCAATCACTGACTGCTCTCTTCACGCATAGAGCGCAGAGGCCCATGGCAGCGCACCTTATTTCAAATATCAAGAATCTCACTGCAGTCTTTTCACGTTCATAGTTTCAACTTTATTTTAGTTTTTACATCATTCTCAATAAGTAAACTTGAATTTGTACAGTGCAGTGACCGGAACATGTCGAGCACTATTAATTGTCATTTTAAGTGAAGCCTCGCCTCTTCCAGAAGGCTAATTACTTCGATTATTAGAACAAATTGAATCAGCAATTATTGAAAACAATTGCACCGAGAAGCTTACTCTAGATTTCATCAACGGGGAGTATTGCAAATTGGATTATTGCGATGCAATTGGGGATGATAAGGAATGTGATAGCCAAACCGAGCACCAATGCTCACAAATGAAAAGATTCGAACTTCATACTCATTACAATTGACATGTAATTTGTAACATGCAAATTGGTGGAAGCATTGCAATTTATTGAACACAATAAAAATTTGAAAATAGTTGCATAGTTCAGGATTGCATTTTGTGTGGAGTATGAGTGGGTGGGTTGGGTGCAAAGGTCGGACGACCGGACGAGGCGGCGCGGCGGCGCGGCGGCGAAAGAAAAGTGAAGAAAATCCCGTGCTGTTTAACATGGAAAAACTGACGTTGCACAGGAACCTATGTTCTCATGAAATCGGCGCAACCTTTCGTGACCTCTCACACATGCTAGGCTTCATTAGACAAAAAATGGTTTTCGGATATCTTATTTTGGGCAGTGGAGGTATGTAAATACTATAGTGAGAACTCTAGGTTTGAGCGTCAGTACACAATGTTACCTTGTCAGTGTCATAAGAATATTATGCAATATTTCGCACATTTGATTTTTCGGTAATTACGCATGACAAACGTTGTTTAGATGCAGCACAATTTTAAACAGACGGCGTTAAACGTAAAGAGGGGTGCAACGGATAATGTAAAATATAAAATACTTAATGGGAATTCTATTAACTATTATAATTTTGCTCGCTTTCACTTTTAATGAAAAATGCCCATTAAGAATGAATAGTCACACTATTTCTTCATATATTAATCCATAAGAAACGGAAAGAAATGTTTCATTATAAAAGACAGCACATATTCAAATTGGAAAATTCATATTGCATTTGCACACGTTGAGTTCGCAGATTTCCGCTGAAGTTTCTTCATAAACACAAGACGAGCAGTACTCAGAAATTGGTAAAAGTAAAAGTTGCAGTTTAATTTTTGCTGCTTCAACCCAACGTAATGCACAAGTGATTAAAATGGGTTGAGATTCCTTCATTGTGGTGATTCTGTGTCAACTGGCCCCTTCAGGAATTGAAGACGACCGTCTTCACATGCTGCAAATAAACGTACTTAAGTGCACTTCACACAAATAAAAAACATGGGCAGTGCGAGTGCGCGTCGAGTTCGCGTCGTCTGCACTGCATACATATCTTACCTAATACAGTCAATCATCAGTCATCGTCGAAAGCTGATGTTGTAATTTTCTAATGCATAGATAAATTTCCAATCAAGAGGCTAACTATTTCGTGTCAATCATCACTGGGCAAATTACACGGAGTTTGGACAGAGCTACATAGCTGTTTTTTTAAACCGATAAACACACTTTAATTGTCGTTCCGTGCCGATTTTTTTATTTATGAATTACTTTCCGAACGTATATTTTTGACCCTGTTCTGAAAAACCAACTTTCTAAGAATTTTACAGCTCATGGTATTTTGTATTTTGAGAAAACGGAGGACCAAAAGCACATTTTTTGTCCTTTTCGGCTGCGACTTTGTGTATGTTAAAACTTGAAAATTGCCATTTGATACGTCCAACATTTCAAAATGCTTGCCGCCCATTTTAAATAAATTTACTTTTGCCCATCTATGAGGATAAGAGGAACCCTTTTTTAAGTCTATTAGATTACCTTATAAAAGTGCGTGTGTGCAACACCCACGCCAAGCAAGCCAAGAACTCTTTCCCTCAAATTAAGAAGTGGAGTGCTAATTACTTCGCTCAAGTCACATATAAAGAGTTAAAAATTAATCAATCTGACTGAGTTTAGTCTTTACTTTACAACAGTACTGTACAACACACCGGATTCAGTTGGACAGGAATGAAGCTCCTTCTTGTAATTAATATATTCCTAATTCAAACATCAAAAGAACATAACCCGTTGTATTTAAAACTTTTAAATGATTTTCAGGTCATCTTCACCCTGACCGTTTGCCTGGTCTCCTTCACATTGGCAGGTGTAAGTCCACTCAAACCAGAAATTGACGAACAGGCTTTAGCCCTTTGGACAAAATACTGCTCAAGCCCATCTCCACACCCCGCAGAAGGATACCCCGACAATGGGAGGACTATTTACTGTAAAATCAGTGAAGAGCCAGTGAAAAGACAATATAAGACTTCCGTGGATGCGAATGGCACAGACCAAGTCGTTTTTATTCAACCCCCAACATATCACCTGATCCATAACGTGACAGTGACACAGAAGAAATCAAATGTTAATATATTTGTCAAACCACCACCTATAAATAACACCTATATCACATATGTGGAACAGCAGAAAAATAAACCAATAGTGTATTTTTTGAATAAAAGTCATGAAGATGCTCGCGAAGGGACAACGCCCGCCACCCGTGGCCCTATACGTCAACTACCAAGTTCCAACCCCCGGAGGTTGGGATAGCCAATCAGAGACTTATTCACAACCTAATCCTCCAGTGCAGATGCAGAACCGCGTCCAGAATTATGACCCGACTCACGTGGTTCCCACAATACCAAATGGCGGTTTTGGTATGGGTCATGTTTCAAATGACAAAGACAGGGCAGCTCTGCCAGATCCATGTTGTGAATATCCGCAAAGTCCTGGCTCATTCATTGGATATTATCTACCAGTAGAGGGAGAGTCGAAGAAAAGTATTGTGGCAGTACCAACCCCGCCATCTGCTGTTGGAGGAAAACTCAAGCTAATGAGAACTGGCAGCAATAATTCGGGTAGATTTTTCGTATGGGGAATGTAAGGAATTTTATAATTGGGTTCTTATTGAAGCACGTGTTTACTTTGAGATTTTGAGTTATTTAACAAATAGATAAAAAGTGCAATGGGTTAATTGATTACAGGAATTAAGGCTTTGGCTTTTTGCGGTGTATTTGTAATAAAAAATTGTCTACTACGCATACCCTGTGCATATGTATTTAATTTCTCGTCTTGTATTTTTACAATTTCTCTAATTAGGGTTAATTGCACACAAATGAAATCTTGCCGGGATGTGCTTTGGTTTTTGATTTGGTTTGATTGATGGGAATAGGAACAGGAATAGTACAGCGCGTGACTGAGGCAAAAAAGTCACCATTTGTCGCCTTGTCAAACACCGAATTTACCCACAGAGCTCACCAGAAATTGATTTACAAGGTAATCGTGATTTTGGGAATCCTTTTGTATTCAAGACAGCCGGCCGCGGAATTTATCTTCCAATCTTCACGCAAAACTGACCAAAAGAAAAAAAACTGGTTTTCCGTGCTTTATTGTTCACCTTTAAGTTGAATTAAAAGACAATAAATGTCCTCTTATCCCTGTCATTGATCAGATATTGGATTGCAACTAAATCTTTTCCATTCACATTTCACACTTTATCTCTGCTGGATACATACACGTACTTGTACAGCCGTGTGCAACCAGTTTAATAAAATCCGTCCGTCAACCGCGTCGTATATGTCAAGTCAACACCTCTGCGCCGCCGCGCAGCACATCAGTTTGCCACTGCCGTGGAGAAAAACTTGCAGGAGGAATGTGAATTGATTTGATTAGATTAGGTTGACCAACTCGAATCAATTTATATTTATTGAGCCACTGCCGGAATAAATTATTTAACACGAGCCGAACCTTTAATTTCGCACTATTATTCAGTAAAACTCACTCGATGTCCTTAGATGTGGCGCGGAAGCTGAATATGGGATCTTCCGTAAGTTTTTCAAAAATAAAGTCTTTTAATTCAAAATTAACATTTTTTAGTACAATTTTAATTGTCAACTTTTAGGAAGAAATGACTAGTCAAAATGTCGACGACTGCAAAACAGACCCGCTTCACATTCACGCGCAAGAGAAACGACCATGCAGAAACCAACCAATCCCAACTCCGCAGGAAATTGAGGAAAGCCGAATTCAAAAGGATCGGGTTGTGCTCAACATCGGCGGACAAAAACACGTAATTAGATGGGAGTGTCTCCAAAAATATCCTGGAACTCGCCTGGGGCGTTTGAAAATTGCAAGAACACATGAAACCATCCTAGAATTATGTGAAAATTACTCTTTGGAGTCCAACGAATACTTTTTTGATGCCCAGCCCCAATATTTCCCAAACATTCTTAATTTGTACCGCAGAGGCCGTGTGCATATGCCAGATGGTGTTTGTGTAGTAGATTTTGCGGAGAATCTGGCCTACTGGGGAATTGATGAGTCACATTTGGATGCCTGTTGTGAAGGGAAATACCGGATGAAACGGGATGCATTGAATGAGGAAATTAAGAAGGATGAGGAATTTGCGTTGGAGGACGAGGAAGAGGATTTTGGGAATGATTCATACTCGGCTTATAAAAAATACGTTTGGGAATTGTTTGAGAAGTCGGATACTGTAACACAGAAGGCGCGTACAACACAATTAGTTTACGTAAATGACCTATTAGAAGCCCGGGGCTTCTGTTTAAAGTCGACACCTCGAGTCGGGGCTTGTGCTAGGGCATGGGCTTGTATTAGGGCATGGGCTTGTATTAGGGCATGGGCTTGTATTAGGGCATGCACTAGTATTAGAGCATGGGCTTGTATTAGGGCATGGGCTTGTATTAGGGCATGGGCTTGTGTTAGGGCATGGGCTTGTATTAGGGCATGGGTTGGTATTATAGCATGGGCTTGTATTAGGGCAGGGGCTTCTATTAGGGCAGGGGCTTCTATTGGGGCAGGGGCTTCTATTGGAGCAGAGGCTTCTATTGTGGCAGGGGCTTCTATTGGGACAGGGGCTTCTATTAGGGCAGGGGCTTCTCTTAGGGCAGGGGCTTCTTTTAGGGTAGGGGCTTCTATTAGAGCAGGGGCTTTTATTAGGTTATTTACGGTATTTCACTAACAAATTTCCAGCATATTTTAATAACATTTTCTTATTGTTTTATTAGGTTGTCGGGATGACTTCCATGTTTGTCATACTAGTGTCGATTGTAACCCTGAGTTTATCAACCCTTCCAGAGCTACAAAGCTATGACTGCAAACTAGAAGTGGATCCATTAATCTGTGACGAGATTCTGAAAACATGGGCCAACACTAGCTCATCAGAAGAGCTCCCCGAGGAATACTTTGACATGTCAGAGAACGAGATAATGAACACAATCGAATTGGTCTGTGTTGTTTGGTTCACGATGGAGTACGTCCTCCGCCTACTATCGGCTCCAAACAAAATTAAATTCTTCAAAGGAGTTTTAAATGCAATTGACTTGATAGCCATCACTCCGTTCTACGTGTCCCTTTTCCTAGTTCAGCTGGGATCCTCAGGACGTCTGCTCCAAACACTTCGTGTGATTAGGATATTCAGAATATTTAAATTAGCCCGCCATTCCGTTGGGCTTCAAAGCCTTGGGTTTACATTGAGGCGGAGCTACAAGAATCTTGGGATTCTCTTCCTTTTCTTAAGTGTGGGAGTCGTCATGTTTTCCACATTGGCGTATTTTGCGGAAAAGGGTACAAATACATCGGGATTTGAAAGCATACCTCACTCATTCTATTGGGCTCCTCATCACAATGACAACGGTTGGCTATGGCGATATCACACCTGTCACATTCCTTGGCAGATTAGTTGGGATGATGTCAGCAGTTTGTGGGATAATCGTAATTGCACTTCCCGTCCCAATAGTTGTTAATAATTTTTCTCTTTTTTATGAAGAACAGATGAGAAAGGAAAAAGCACTTAAAAGGCATAAAGATTTACAGACTCTTCGAGAATTAGATGCTTTAAAATCGTCTCATCCCATTTAACAAACCTGAATAAATATATATGTTACCCCAAACATGTGTTTTAAACCGCCAAATTTTTCCTAGGGTGTTTTTCTATATAAATATAGCGTCATGACGCCGTAGCTAGCGAACGGTGCAGCCGATTCCTTTTATTTTTCGCTTGATGTTTTTTTTAGTAGAATTTTAAAATACTTCATTTCTACACTTAAATTTCAAATAACCGGAATTTATTAAGATTTGCCTATATGGTGAGTTTATAGTACAGGGTGTTTTTTTTTTGTTTGATCCGATTACAAAAATTCATAACTTTACTTCTAATAACCCGTATTTTAACAAGGTATATCTTATTTTAACCACAATCGTATGGATTTTTTCATGATAAATTAACATTGTCAAGATTTGACCACGTATGGTCAAAATATCCCCAAGTTTTGATTTTGCACTTTTCAAGCCTAGCAACGATGTTTGCTATCACTTTATTCAGAATTTCTTGACTAATTCATGGAATTTGTTGCTCAATATTGTGTTTGAACTCATAACTGGTGTTGGCTTTTGGCTCAGACACGATTTTTCAGGCATCCTCATAAAAAATAACTTCTCCAATGGAGATAATTTGGTTTGGCAAATCTTCATTTTTGCAAAGCCTGAATTTGACAAAATCCGAACTTTTATGGATCACCTCCATTTTGGGAGTTTTATTCAAAACTCTCACTGCCACGTTCACGCCACTTCCTGATTAATGATATAATTTGACGTTTGCTTTGCTGCGACACGACTATTTCGAATGTTAAACTCCCTTCTGTACGCTCATTGTGTCGTAACCACGGATTTAGATTTTAGAAAAATTTTAATAATTCTTGTCTTTAGAAATGTGCTGTAATATGGAGACATTTTGACTCGTCTTTAAAAAAAATCCATGCGAATACCTATTGAATAAGCCCGGTTTAAAGGAAATCGGTTGTGTGGTTCGTGAGTTATAGCATTTTGTAATCGGATCAAACAAAAAAAAACACCCTGTAGATAATACTCAGCTTCAAATTGACTGAAATTATAAAAATTACAGTATAGTTACTGAGAAGGTTTTGCACACTCTTTAAATGTGCCGTGCCATCAGCAAAGTTCACACTAATTTTGCTTGTCATGACCAAATTCTCTAGTGTGTCACAAATTTAACATCTAAATCACGAGTTATATATATAGGTGTCCTAATACGCCCCACCTAATTTTGACGGCCCACTACTACGCCTAGCATCAATTATTAAAAAATGTTAATATTTAGAAATGGTTGGAAATGCAATTTTTTATGAAAAAATTTTTTTTGTTGATTTTAAAAAAATTCTGTGTTACCTTGGCAACCGCATTTTTTAGTGATTTCGGAAAAACTGAAAAATCAACATCGTGTGCTAATTTGCCCCACATATAGAGTAGCATGCGGGTTAAACCATTGAGCGAATGGAAGTGGGGCAAATTAGCACACCTAAGCTCTATGATTTTTACAAAATTTTGTAAAATATTATTTGAAATTTT
>JAAXYW010003100.1:0-12763 GCA_036851895.1 Orthonychiurus folsomi | reverse complement strand
CCAACAATGTGTGATTTTACAGTTTTTAATTTGCTCCCGTGGTAGGGCGGCAGAAGCTCCTAAGTGAAAAGTGTTACAACTGTCCCCGGTCTCCCCTATGTAGTAATACAAAATAATACAGAGTAAAGAATTTTAAGACTTTTGAATGGTTCTGTTATAAGTTAAAGTTGCAGTCAAATTTTGCAAAATACAAATTTTCAAAAAAATACGTTGGCCTTGGCATTTCATAATTGGAGAATATTCACTTTTTTTGCAAACTATGGCAATTTTTGCCACCAGTTCAGCATTTCACATGAATTAACGTTTTGAGCGCAGTACCGCCCACCTGGCAGACAAATTGGTATAAAAGCTGCACAGATCACATGCCGGAGGGGATTTATCGCCCTATAAATTCTAAAACTAAGACTTACTTACATATAGGCTTGTGTGAATTGTGGATGTCCTGCCTTACAATTGAGTGGAAGAAAAGTGGAACCCTCCGGCTCTACTTTTACTGGCTTACATTTGGGAAATCCCACTTCTTCTCATGTAGTACTTAATGGGAACTGGGGTAGGGGTGTGAAATGTCGAAATGTGGAAGAGGGCTTTGGGGATAATTACAAAGTCATTACAGATGGATTACTCACATTTGGCTTGCAATGCACAATGGAGTGCGTTTTATGTTCCGCTTCCTTCCAGGTTTGAATGGATTACGTAATATTTCATATTTTGTGGGAGTTTGATTATAGCGAATTATGTTAAGTGGACAAAATTATTTGACAAATTACTCAGTTTTGTGTATTCCTCAAATTTATATACTAAAATGATTATCATCAGCAATTCGATGGCGACAAAACATTAAAAACAATGTATTAAAAAAAGAAAATGCCTCAAAGTATAGACTTATTCGTCAAATTAGAAAAATGTTGTTGATTTAGGACACAAGCTGAACATTTCCAGATATTATCAAAGTGTAAATTAAAGATACAAAATAAAACATCATCTTCCCAGGTTGCACATCCAGTACAATTCCTAAAATGTAAAAGGTGAAATCCACCCTCATCTCATCCCCGTCAACCTTAATGAAGAGAAAGGCGTCGCGTCATTCCTCTTCCCTCCCCGTCCAAAACTTGACAATGCACTTTCCATTTCCCACGCTAAACCTGTCATAAAGTGCAACCATATGTCCGTGTCATTTAATCTGTCACTTTACTTCAACCCACGCTAACCCAACGCAAAAGCCATCCTTATCCTATGTACGTTACTTACAAATATTACTCTTCATGCGCTTTATTTTTTTACACTATATAATTTATACATTAGTGTGTTACATAAGTCCGTCACAATCCATGCTAATTTTCCTTGTGGTACGTACGTTACGGCGAGGATGAAAATAAAATGTATTGCTTTGCAAATCTAAATATTTTAATGGGTTTTCCCACCAAAAAAGGAGGACTTTCTTCTTAATTTCTGAGCAAATGCTTTGAGTAAATACGGACGGTCGGGCCGGGCGATATCTCAGTTGGGAAAACCATCCGAGTTGTTGAAAGCCGCCATGCCATGCCATAAGAATAACGGAGGAGTAAAAATCTTTTCTTCCCCTTCAGTTTGGAAGCGATGTTTATCTTTATTGCCTCATTTTCGCCGGGGTGCTCGCCGCTGGTGAAGAGAGCTTGATTTCTTCACTTAATCCTTTCCCCTCTTCCCCAATGCATGCACCCCTCCCTATGTAGTGTGTGCTTTCTCCACTTTCTTTTGCGCGAAGGGGGAAATCCTGCCACAATCTCAAATGCAACCCAGAGTCTGCCATGCTGCGCCACGCCATACATTGCTGTCCATTACATTACGCACGTATATACGTAGTTTATTTGATTGACTCCAAAGGCGGACATCTTCCAGAAAGATCAGCTCGCAAAGCATTCAATTAAATCCGAAATCCCGCCCTTGCTGAGGATTGGCAGGCCCGGCCTCTCGCCGTAATTAAATGTTCATCGCACATGGTACCAATTATAATAAATTATTTGGTTTTATTTTATTGCCCCTCGTACACGCATACATTACATACATAAGTAAAGTAACGACACGTGACGGACGTGTCGTTTGTGTCCCTTCATACTCTGCATATGCAATTCACAAATTCACGTACGTGCGTGCGTACGTACGTACGGTAATTATAATTAATACATACATTACATATTCTAGTCTTCCTCCAAATTTACATGAATACACATACGTAGTTTTTTGGATAAAGCCGCCGATACCGCCAAATAATGATATTTTTTAAGATAAATGAATGAATGGAAACAATGGAAAGTAATACTTAACAGAAGTCGCCGATTTTCAAATTGTACATTATGTATGTATGTAGATTTGTAGTCAGGAATGAAGCGACGGTATTATAAGCTGGGGGATACATTGGTGAAAGTTGTCAGGCACACGAGGAGAGAGAGGGGGATTGCAAGAGGACTTGAAGTCATCCAACCCCAGATATGTACGAGTAGAAGAAGAACCCAACCCCGGATTGTGGGCTGAAATGGTCCTGAACAGATTCCAACGTTTCGACGATTTTCCAAGTCTTCGTAGTTTGGTTGCCCAATACCTGGTGGATATCAAAGAAAATGATCTCTGCTGACACAAGTATTATGTACCAAAATGCGGCATAGTAAATACAATTTGGATTTAAAATCATATGATGTGCTTTCTTTTCTAAGTAATTATTGCCGATCTATTAAAAAAGCTTGTGCTAATTTCCATATCACACAATATGTACTTTGCAATGGTGAGAATTTGAACCCAACTACAGCCAATAAGATGGCAGCCATTTGATGACCCATAGTTAGTTTATGTCCACTTGATAGAGAAATACCAATGTTAAAAGTCCATGCTAATCAGCATGTAATTATGATATACGTATTTTACTTGCGAGAGGAATTGAACCCATGATTTTTGCATGCCCAATGAGCAGGAGAATAGCCTATGCTAAAAACCCGTGCAAATCCAACGTGTGCAATATACAAGGGAGAGGAATGTTACTCTCCATCGGATTTATTGTCGCGAAACTCCGGTTTTTGGCAACGCGAGCGCTATTAAATTGTTTGCATGCATAATGAATGGTTGACACAAATCTTTAGCACATACATGTACATGACTAGTAGTAAAATTGTCCCAAGGAAATTCGAAAAATCTAGCTCGTCGAGTTTTAGAAATTATGTTAACAGTTAGTTTACAACAATGGGAACAGCAAAAATCCCGCTTCCAGAATTCCGTCTCATGTAACCCCAGCGTGTTTTCTCCTGAATCTTTCATTGGTTCTCCACGAATGGGAACTGATTGAAGATGTTTCTTGGCCCCGGACGGGGAAATAGGAAGGCAAAGTTTGAGAAGAAATAAGAGGGGCAAATGCAAAGTGAGATGGGACAGGAGACAGGTGGGTCGTATTTTTCCCGTTGTCTCCGAAGACCGAAAACTCGGGCTTCCGTCGTCGATCTCTGTCACCCGGTTTGCTCCTTCCCCATTATCCTCCCCGTCCAATGACTCCTTCCCATTCCCATCCGCACGGGACTTTTAAATCAAACTTTGATTTAAGACCTTGCCATCTGATTTTCTTACCTGGCTGCCTGCGTTACGGAAACAACCAGCCGTGTCAGTCATGGATGAGGAAACCAGGAGATTTATGTAAATATTGTTGTGAGAAATTCACCTTTTTCATGATTTCGAGGTAATGGGAAAAGACATGGGGCCAGCTTGTTGGAATTTGACAAGAAACAGCCGGCCAAAGTTTGAAGATTTGAATTTCCAACGGTTAAATTTGAAAATAGTGGGTAAAATGTGAAAATTTGAAATTCCAGCGGTTAAAGTTGAAAAATAACATCCAAAATGTGAACGTTTGAAATTCCATCCGCTAAATTTGAAAAATAACATCCAAAATATGAACGTTTGGAATTCCAACGGTTAAATATAAAAAATAGCAATTGAGATGCGAAAGTTTGAAATTCCAACGGCTAAATTAGAAATAGTGGTTTACATTTATGGAAATTAACACCCAAAATTACTTCCCAACCGTCAAATATTTGTACAGGGTGATTTTTTCTTTTTCATTTTTCACATTTCACCCATAAATTTTCATAGCAAGCAAATTAAAACGTTATGAATTTGGTTTGTAGTAATTTCCACTTTATTTCACTAATTTCCATCCATTATTTTGTAAAATAATCAAGTTGTTCTACATACATCTAGAAACACATTAAGACATTTCACTCCCAATAAACTAATTCAAAAATGATTCCTCGATACCGTAATACACAAGCATAACATACCATACTGAAGCAAATACTTCGTACGTAATACATCTTGGCAAAAGGCAAGAGAACCTATCAGAATCTCGTCTTACCATAAATCTGGGTCAAATCAATCTCTCACACCGACCCCGGGAAGCAATCCATCTTTTTCTCAAAAGATAATTCCGATTTCTTCCCAACGCTCATATTCTCCCCATACGAAAGCCTCCCACGCCAAGCCACGCATTTGTTTGGAAAACAATACATACACATAAGCGTGGGTGAAACTCCCTACCATCCCAGGCTAGGCTTTTGTACAAAATATCTTCTCTTATTTTCCATGCTACCCTGTTTCTGTGCTGTGTATCATAAATTTAAGTACGGAGGAGATGAGATGAAGACCAATGATGATTGGGTGGACAAGGTACACTACACTCGCGTACGCGGACGTACGTACGCACGAGGCGGGAAGGATGAAAAGGAGCCCTAATTATTTTCTCTTTGGGTGAGATAATGCCAAGGGGTTATAATGGATTATTTCTCCCAAGCAATCATCTCTTCCTTTAATTCTCTCCCCTTCCCTCGACGCGTTGGGACTTTCCCCTTCATCTCAAACTCGGGGCAGGGGTGGCGGAGTACTGGAAAGATAAAGGCTTCTGTGGTCAACACATTATTTCACCTGGGAAAATACTGCCCAATTCACTAAAATATTATACAAAATAGTATAAAGTGAGGGGTGTGAGTTCATAACACAAGGGAAGGGGATCCTCTGCATTTACGCACATTTGTACATGGAACAGATCAAAATTGGATGATCAGATTATGTGGAGATGGACGAGAAGATATGTACATGCAAAGGGGTGGGTAGAATGATACCATTAAACATATGCTGTTTGTAATTTAATTTAAGGCAAGGACCAAGTCCTTCTACTCTGGTTTGTATCTTTTTGAAATTTAGCCCCAGTGCATGTCAAAACTGTTGAGGAGTATAGTGGTAATTGGGCCATGTGGTATGGTATATTTGTGGATTGTATTATTCTAAATTTTAACATCTTTGATTTAAGCAGAGTAAACGTTGTATTAGCTGAGTCGGTTCAACTCCTCTCACGTGCAAAATATGATACGCATGTCGTGTGATATGTACTTGGATTAGCATGGATTTTTAGCATTCGGGGTATTTCCGTATTTATTGGACACAAATTAATCATGGGTCGAGAAATTGGTGCCATGCAATTGGGTTCAATAATTCTACTCCCATGCAAAGTAAGCTTATAATTTTGACACTGTATTATTAAATTCAGCTCACATTTTGCATTGCAGTTTTAAGAAGCAATTATCCGCAAGAAATAGTAGCTTACTGAAAACTATATTTCAAGCTACAATGATCATGGAAATTAGGTTGCTAATGACGGAAATGTACTTGGAACCTTACCTCTGTTATTTGTGTTGGACCATTCACCAAATTCAGTATCGATTACAACCTCATTGATTGAGCTTTGCTGCTTATCTGGAAAACAAATAAATCTAGTTTAGAGAGGAAAGAGAAATGTTTGGGAACACAATTCTTCCGTCCTTCCTGCTTCCCTATCCACTCTTGTTTTGTTTTCCATTTCCGCAATTACCCTCCCAATCCCAACCAACCCCCCGTTGTTTAGTTAGGAATTGATATCGATGAGCCATCCTCCATCTGCTTTTGTGGTGAGCAACAGCTTTGAACCCACTCCCTGATTTATCTCCCACTTGGGAAAGGGGAATTAGTACAGTTTTACAACCCACTGTCCCACGTGACGTGTAATCTAAAGGTCGGTGTTTCCTCTATTTATGTTTATGTATCTACAAGTTAAACACACATTCATTGGAAGTATACGTACTCAGAAAATGGACGGACATATTCAATAAACTTCAACTCCGGAAGCTAATTTTGTCAACCATTAACTAATTAAATTACGTCTGCTTAATTCAAACTCTGAATTATGCAAAAAGAATCGAACCTAGCATATGAATAATTTTGTGCATGAATAGTACAAAATTGTTATTCCGGGAATTCAAAATGGCCGCTAGACCATGCACATTAATATATTTTTGTTCTGTGTACGTATACTATTTGTTGTTTGGTGTATCATTAAATGTACATTATGTTGTAATTCCACTTTAGATTTAGGCAGGTCAAAGGTTAATGTTAAGTCACCAAGGCTTAAAGCACGATAATTATTAAGAAATTGGATTAATTGGTACTGTTGAGAAATAATTGCCCGTGAATTTGTGGCAAGTTTGCCCTTTCAAGTTTGCCACTAAACTAGCGGAAATTCTTAAATTCTCAAGTGGGGTCCTAACGACGAGTAAATGAAGCAATAAAAACGCATCCGCGTCCCATAATTTGAAGATAATAAACCCTATAATTCCAACCCGCCACTTTTATATGTTATGTAACGTGTACCATACAAAACTTAGTACAACATTTACTATAGATATATGTACCTGTAGTCAGTGGAGTGGATTACACTGGGATTGCATTGCTTGCCTTTCTGATTTCCCGTACGTACGGTACGCTACCGTACGGCTCGTAGCCAGGAGCGGGAGAGTTGAACTTTAAGGAAATTTCACGGCACGTTAAGGAGGACCCCTTGAGACTCCAGCACTACATTCTTCCCAAACCCAAGGGAAAGTTTAAACTTAATTTAGTACATGGAGGAAAGACAAGTCCAACACAACACACACCCACCCCCAAATTCAACTTCCGTTCCGTGCAATGCCTCCAACAACTTTCTACGGTACGTACGTAACGTACGTGGCCATACTTTCTTCCCGATTTCCCATTTCTCAATCTCTGTAGAGGAAATCGTCTCAAATCCCGACTTATTCAACATCAGTCTCCTTAATACCCCCAAATACATACACATGTACTTTTATGTAACATACGAGCGATGCTGTACCTATTCCGGATAATGTAGCAAGCAGCGTATATGAGTTTGGTACACCACGACTACGACAAAGAAATCAAAAATGTTCCTAATATCATGCGACTCCTACTGCATTCCATCCATATTCCACCAATCTGGCATGTATTTGAGCTGAATTTTCACAAATTATTAATTATGGTTATTTCGAAATGTTGTAGATTTAAAATAAGTAAAATCAAAATCTTAACTAAATTTGGGAAAATTAGCATTGCCTAATGTCAAAAATGTCACTTTTAATATGCACTTTTCTGGTAAATTCCACTTGTATTTGAGCTACACGCCCATGAATGACGAGATATGTCGATTTTTAATGTCTTATAACACTAAAATTAAGCAAATTCTCAACCAAATTTGCATTGCCTTTGTTAGCAATTTCACTAGATTCGTTTAAATTATACTTGCACTAATTTACATGCACTAAAAATAAAACTCACCTTTCTTTTTCGCCTTGTTGGGTCGTGGTGTGGACTTGGCGGCAAGGGCGGTCGTCGTCGACGGTGCTTGAACCTCTAAAAAAAAAGAAATTATTCCTTTGTATGGCGTGGCGTGGGTGGAATCGGACCAAGTCCCTTTCCTCCTCAGAGAAAAGATATTTGTAGGAAATCAATTAAGGGCAGGAACAGGATGGAAAGTGACACGGACGGAGCACGGACGCTTTTCTTTCCCTTCCACGTGTGGACGGACGAACGGCTTCCCCGCCTCAAAGTTTAATCTTGATTGATCGAAATTGAGGAAATCTGTTATGACAAGTGAGGAGGGACAGGGAATTATCACGTGCGGATGAAAAGAAAGGAAAACGTCGTGCCAAGATGAACGACAAGACCTAAACGCCGTACAATTCTTGAGGGAATTAAATGAGAAAACTGATTGTTGTGTGTGTGGACGCTCCCATGATGAGGATGGACAGGTTCCTTACGAGTCACGTCCGTCTTAGTCATAAGGAACGAAAAAGGAAAAAGATGGTAGCTAGGATATTACGGATTTGTAGTACGCACATAGAAAGCACATATGGGGCGACTACAAGGGGCAGGTTGTAAGGTAGGCAGTAGTACACAACAAAACAAAACAATGGAAAACAAACTTACGATAAAGTTTTATATTTCCGTCCGTTTCTCCTAATGAATTTTTAGCAACGCATTTGAAGGCCCCAAAATCATGCCGTGTTAGGTTGCGAATTTTGAGGCGCATGTACATTTTGTAGCTACTGTCCACTAGGAATGACTCATACTTTTCACCTGAAAGCATAAAAACACGTTTTTAAATTTTTAATTGCATTACTAAAATATATTTGCCTCAATTGCTGTTGTTGGGTTCAATTACTCTCCCGTGCCGCCAATACTTACACTGCTATGGGGTATGTAGATCTGAAAGCATAAAAACACGTTTTTAAATTTTTAATTGCATTACTAAAATATATTTGCCTCAATTGCTGTTGTTGGGTTCAATTACTCTCCCGTGCCGCCAATACTTACACTGTTATGGGGTATGTAGATTAGCACAAGTTTTTAGCATGGGGGTATTTTCTTATTCGGTGGTCATAATAGGTAAATCGTATGTCAAATTCAAATGGCAACAATGCACTTTGTACCTCATAACTTAACTTTCAATTTCAATTACGTTATGCAAATAAGCAACATTNCATAACTTAACTTTCAATTTCAATTACGTTATGCTAATAAGCAACATTAGTTTGATAGGCTGGGCTACAGTTAATACTGTAATGCATTGTGTTTGAATTTGGTGAGAATACACTTTAATGTGTCTTCCGACTACACAAAACAGCAAAGTGGATTAGCATAAGCACTAAGATTTGTGCAAATAAGTGGTTTGACAGGATGAGGTGCACTTTGAGGGGATTCGGCCCCGGATTTGAAATCATCCGTCAAACTATTGAACGGGCGGATGCAAAATGTTCATAAACGCAAAAGCCGAAAGCGTAAACCATGCAAACAATATTCAATATTACACAAAGTACGTACGGACAGAGAGGGAAAGTGAAATTGAGTGGGAGTACGTGTACGTATACGTACGTAGGACACATTTAGCCATTAGTCATCCGTGTAAGATTCGAAATTGATGGGGGACGGGGAATGGGGATCTAATGGATTTTGACATTTGAACCCCCTGTGCTGTCAATTTGAGACAACTGCTCGAAACAAATAACACGGCACGACTAAATGTATTTTCTACAGGAAAGCTTCATGGAATTCAAAATTAACTTTCTGGGATGGAACATGACGTGTCGTGCAAAATGGAATAATTTCCATTTATATTTTGAATTTCAAAATGCAAAGAAATTAATTAAATGGTGTAAAATTGCATTTATTTCATTAAGTTAGCTGTTTCAATCATACGGGGTTGTGTAACATTTCAAATTTAGAACTTTGAAAAAAAACAACACATGCATAAAATTTTAAAGAATTGTTTCAACATTACAAGTATTTTTTCTAAGTATAGGGTATTCTGTAACATTTTGCATATTTTTTAGAATTGGAATTCCGCAAAAAAGTGTAATTTTTAAACCAAAAATCAGCAAATACCGTTAACGTAGACAAAAACCTGGCAATTACCAGCAAAAACGCGCAAAAACGCGGAATTTGAAAAATGCATGCAATTTGTTCAGAATCTCTATGTAACAACATCATCTAATTTCCATGATCCTAAACCTGGAACTCTGTCTAGAATCAGTCCCTCTTTCCCACGTCCAGTCCATGGTATACTTGACCCTCCCCCTCGCTCAGCACATGCATAGCACGAGAATAAGTGGAAAATTCAAAGTCAGTCGATCGTCAATTGATTGAGTGACAGATTTTGGGTGGGTGGTCCCTTATACGTACGCCGCATGAATGGGTGATTGATGAAGGGGTAGAACCGCCGTCTCCGTCGTGGTTCAAAAAATCTTCAAAGCCCCCGCGAAGGAAAATGAATAAAGGAACTCCACAGAAGCCCTTTCACTCCCCGTCTAATTAACGCCACTTAATTATCGGAAGGAAGACCATACGGTTACGTAGCGTAAAGTACGTAAGGATCAATTCACGCACCGCACCGCAAGGCACTCAAGATCCCCGTCCTCGTCGTAGGTTAATAGTTATTAGATAAGAAAAGATAGATTGCTAAGGGGCGACAAAGGGCGAATTGGTAACACGTGTTTCGATTCCCGCGGCGCTCTTTAGCACTTGGACGACGCCATCCATTCAAACCTTGCCGCTACTGTACTGCATACATACTATGCACGTGGGCGGGCGGGAGTAAGGTAGTCCACTGTCTGGGATTTGTACGTCGTCTTTTTATTAAGAAGTAATTATTGCTTTCAAGAGAACCGCCGAATCGAATTATTATAGAGTTTATGGGTACATGTAATTTAACCGCCAAATTTAAATTTAAAGAAAAGAAGAAAGAAGTTTGTCACTGGTTACCTGATACAATCATATCCCCACGCTCCGTGGTCCAGTAATTGATGGATTTTGGATGCGCCTCAGTTTGACATTCGAGGGTGACCTCTTGACCTATGTATGCTCCTTCAAGTTGATGTGGGATTGTCATCATTGGTGGAACTAGAACAAAAATTATGAACTAAAACAAATAGTTTGTTATTCATTGAGCAAAAACCCACTGAGAATATAAGTTTTAGCGGCTTTAGCTTTCAAAAAAGTAATATAATTTAGAGAATTTTAAATTAAATAGCAAAAATGAACTTGAATTTTATTAAAAATGAATTATTTGAAGCTTTTGATTCCAATGGCATTTTCCACAAATTCCTAAAATGTGAACCCCAACTTGCCTTACCCCACACATAAAATTTCCACATTGAATATGTAAATTTTTATATGAAAACTTTCCCTTACATTGAACCTTCATCTCGATCCGTTTGCTGATGGAGGGTGGGATCCCATTTGATGCAATGCACAGGTACGCCCCCATATGAAGCCTTGAAACTTTGACAATGTGGAACAGTTCCCCATCGATGACATTGACTGGAAATTCAAACAATATGGGCCAAGTGAGTGAAGTTGAGAAGGAAATCATCGATTGTCCAAAATAAGTCCATAAAGCCCAAGTCAATTTCTGTCCACACCGGAAAGGATCAAGGATTTGGGAATGAAAACTCCCCACCATCCTCATAAAAAGAAAAGAGGACAAAGACGCACGACGGCGTGGTGGACGGGAGCGCGCGCGGGACAAGCGTTTCCTCATAAAAACCGGAAAGCACTTCAATTTCATTTCATTATCGCCCGGGTTTTCTTTCCTCGTCCAAAAGTCCGACCAACTCAAAAAAAAGAGTTGACAAACTCATCCGTATTTGTGACTTTGAGTGTCTCATTCAATGAAAAGTCGGAGATGACGTTGACATTTCCGCAATGCCAGAAAAACATTCTATCCACATCCGCACTATCTCACCCGAAAAACCGAGGAAAGGGAATCTCGTCACCACCGTCCCCGTCCCGTCCCAGTCATTCACTCACGTACCTTGTTCTTTAAATTCAATTTATTGTCGACAAAGTCGGACAGGTGAGGAATTACTTCCCAATGCTAAAATATATGCGTTTTGACATATCACGAAACATACGTAATGTGTTTTTCATGGAAGAGGAATTGAACCCAATCCGAAAACTATAACACCCACCACCAACTTAAAATGCTGCCCAACAAAAATCATGTCGTAGTCGAATCCACCCAAATAGAAGTTTATAATTTCCCGCAATAATTACACTAATCACGCACATTTAAAAACCCCCGGCTCGAATGTCCATCACATTTGACGTGGAAACGCAACGCGGTGTCTCTGTAGCATACAAAATCCGTAATTGCTCTGTAAATAGTGTGAGACTGTTCGTGGTCCTTGGGATTGAATAAATTAGTATTGTTTAACATTGCTCCCTGCGTTGTGCAAATAAAACAAAGTGTGAGGAACCTTAGAGCGGTTGTTGATGATAATATCCTGTATTTAATTCTAAATTACATGTCATCGTGCCGCACTGCGCGCACGCGCGGAATGATCGACGTGTTGCATGACAGTGCAGTAGTCCTTATTTATGTTATCTCACGACAGAAGGAGCGAGAGTTGCAGGATTTCTGTCATTTTATATTTTTAATTTTCACGATGTGTCCATCATTTGATGTGAAGACAGTCCGAATAACCAGCGTTGTGTATCTCACACATTTACTGAATTAAAGCATGATATGTATGTCATACGAAATCATAATACTATGTGAAAAGATACAAAAATGTGTAATTTTCTAATATTTATAATTGCATTTAATCCAAATAAATCAAAAGTGTATAAGTAACCATTGTGAAAAGTAATCCTTTACATATAATCGAAAATTAACATTATTTCAATACGATCTTTACATGTTCTTGTTTCTCAATCCGCTTAGAAAATCAATACTGGCGCACAATTACAATTTTTCAAGCAATTCAAAATTTCCAGTCTATCATTTTCTCAAAAATTTATACTAAAAATACTCATCAATTCTGACTTCCCGCTTGTATACATTTGTATACAAAAATACACGCACGCAAGCACGACCGGTTCGGCACAAGCA
>JAAXYW010003099.1:0-12765 GCA_036851895.1 Orthonychiurus folsomi | reverse complement strand
TTCTTTTTAAATGACGATTGAAAGTTTCTAAATAACAATAATTTTGAAATGTAAGTTCTACCTAAGGAACGGATGACACTCACCTCTCCAAAATACTGGGATTTGGTCAAGTATCCACGTATGTAGCTAGATTTCCCACTCGGATTAACGACTTCTTTGGAGTACTCCACAATCCCTTTGTGAATGAAGTACAATTTATCATCTGTCTCTTTGGCGCGAACGACGTAGTCCTGCTCCAAAATCCACTCGTGGCGGAGTCGAATGGACGCTTGTCGAATAAAACTCTCGGAGAGGCCACCAAACAAAAAACTCTGGAAGTGAGAACATGTGCCAAATTTAAATTTCAAGAACATGGAGTCATCGGAAAATCCACAATACAATTTGCGAATCGGAAAACACTGACAAAATGTGTTCTTTTTCATCGCATTTACTTACCCGATTACAAAAGCATGCCTTTACACAGCACATTTACTTACAATTCTCATTCACCCGTGTAAATCCTGTCTATTTTTCCAAAAACAAACTCACCTTCCTAAAATGTTCACCATAAATAGTGGCACAAATGTCCATTCTGAGACACGCGGGTGCTCGGATAAGGAATTCCGGGTAAATGATGCCACGATTCTGGACCCAAGTGTAGGTAAAGTATTTAATGGTTTTGAGGAGGACGGCATCGGATACGCCGTACTCATTGTACAATTTCTGCAAAGGAAACACATGGTTGACTCAAAATGTCCCCTTTATTTGCACTTTACTGGCTCGCGAAAATTGCTTGTGCATGTGAGACTACACCCAGAGCGACCCGGGTTACATTCATCCCATTATTGAATAACTAACTGCTCGGCTTGGATCCGGTTTTGTCGTCGTCCGTACAGTAAGTGAAAAATTCAATTCTCTTGTACGGAGGACACCATTGTCGTTCTCGCCGAAGACTTTATGGGCACTTGAGACTCGGAGGAATAAAAACAGGGGCTGGGAAATTTGTCGGGAAATTGCTGTATTACAGCCTCCCATTCCCTTAATATATTATTTAGCTCCCTTGGATTTAAGATTTGCCCCCCGCCCTCCCTGGAGCTAACCATGAAAGAAAAACTTCAAAAAGTTAATTAATCCACGCTTCGCTGACCAAATTCCCTTCACATCAATCAAAAATTTAGCGGGCTGGAATCTAGGCGGCGGGGACCGCGACCTCCGTATAAAACATGGGATCCTTTGGCCAAAGTTAAACCTCCTGAAGCGAAGGAGTGTATGAAAAAAGTCGCGACTACGACAGAAAACTTACGAGGACTCCCTCAGCTGCCAAATGATATGACAGATTGGTATTATTCTGAATCCCCGACAAAATATCCGAGAGTGCGATTCCCAACCAAACTTTGGAGGAAACGGCCATGAAGGAAGTGAAATACATTTCAAAGGGAGTGATTGGGTACACATCCCCAAACGTGGTCGTAGTGAATGTTGTAATGACGAAATACAGGGTCATGGAATATGGGGAACAGAAGTTGTGGACGGATTCATCAACCTCTAGAAATTAAACGTGGATTTAAAGGTAATTTAGCAGGCCGGGCTTTTAAATTAAATCAAAACAATTAAACTGACTTTTCGTATGGAACCACGCTTCATTAACAGACGTGATATTGGGATCCGGTAAACACCCATTGTAGTCGGAGGACTCCTCATCGCAATTGCACTTTCGCTCGTACGTCTGGTATGCTGTCATGCTGTGCAGAAAGCAAGCGCTGAAGTGAAAATACATTGCAGTGTAAACGATGAGGCGGACCAATTTGAGGCGAACCAATTTGACGAGGAAAGCATTCGCTTTTTTCATGTAGTAATACCACACGTGGTACTGGAAAAAAAAAATCATAAGTCAATTCAAATTAAATTTAAATCCCAAGTATGCATGCGTTTGTACAACTCCAAGTGGTTTATGGGATTCCGATTGATGTTTTGATTAAAATTGTAGCAACAACACTTGGGAATGAAGGGGAAGCTGTGAGCAGGATCCATTCAAGGGACTTTAAATTCATTATTGTCTAGCTATCGGATTTCGAGAGGAACTTCATTACGGTTTCACAAAGGGCGGGAGAATTGGAATGTGGAATTAAAGAGAAGGATGCCTGCTTTGCCTGTCTGTATATATGATTAAGGGAAATCAAATGCCACGCGCGCCGCACCGTATTTGAATACAATTCCTCATACCAGACGAAGGACTCGATTGAGTCGGAGAGCCACCCACAAGTAATTTGCTTGCTCATTGTCCCCCCAAAATGCAATCGTCCCAGCAACAATTTCCAGGGGAAGTGTTGAGAGGAAGTCCAATGCAAAGCCGAGGACATCACTGTAATACCTGGACAAAAGGACATGAGGGATTTTAGTGATCGTTAATATGAGCCTCCATCATTTTGGAACTGGAAATTAAAGAGGAGGGGATCAAAATGGACTCCCAGGTGTGAGTCTGATTAATTTTCCGAAACAGAGGGGGGGGGGGTGATCGTTAATATGAGCCTCCATCATTTTGGAACTGGAAATTAAAGAGGAGGGGATCAAAATGGACTCCCAGGTGTGAGTCTGATTAATTTTCCGAAACAGAGGGGGGGGGATGTGTATGGGACAAAAGCTACAATGTGCAAACAGTCCGTCCATCGATTGAGCTCACAAAGTAAATACTTGTTAATGTGGTCGGGGTGGCTCCTGCTTGTGGTAGCCGACTGGGGTTTGTGTTTTGCAAAGTGACAAATTCAGGAGCTCATGTTTTCGTAGCACATAAAATTATACGAGGGGAAACGGAAAGTTAAGTTATACGAGAATTACGTTATATTGTACGGTGTAGTGAAAAGCGCGGATGAAATTGGGTTTTGTAAATTGTGCAGGGAAATTGGATGTTCAAATAGATTAGGGTTTTTTCATATGATATAAAAATGTAATTAGTTAGTGGATTAAATTGTGGATACTTATTGCCGATCTCCGCTCGACTCGTAACGAGTGAACCCGTTTCATCCACAAAACTAATTCGGAAGCCCAAGATCATTTTAGTCGCATAAACGGCATCGCAGATGTATCCGACAGCAAAATAGGCGAGGCTGTAATTCTGGAAAATAAAATGTGAATAAATTTAAATGGAAGATTAGATTTGACAGGAGTAAGACTACAAATTATACTGCCACTGCAGTGCTATCGATTGTATTTCCGACCTGCACGTACCCTAAAAGCCCACTGGTAAACTACAAAACAAGTGCTCAGCCCAGCACTCAGGAATACGGAAATATTCAAGAATCTTGATAGTTTGGATTGTGGAGATATGGATTTGGCTATGAGCTCGTCTTCGTCGAATTTGGTCTCATTCTCTTTCACTTCCCTGTAAACGACACAATTATTAAAACCTTAATTTCTTAAAAATCTGTATCATACCCTGTGTTAATTAAACGGATCCCCAAATTGTGTATTCTATTAAAAACTCCGGCGCACATTACAGATCATATGTAAATAATATAAACTACACTGCAAATATGATAGATAAATTACAATGCAATCGAATCAACCTATTTTCATTCAAGGCAAACCAACCGCGTTCCCGAGAGCTCACATGTCGCATGTCATGCCGTAATGTAATTTAAGACAAGTCCAATTTGTCAATCTGATTTTAATTTCAAGGAGCAGTTGTGCAGGGCCTGCCTAAATTATGCCTTGTAATATTTCTCCGAGAAAATAAATAGCCGGGTTGGTACTTCAAATGCCACACGTACGTATTCTGAGCACAGCAGCTTGGGTAATAAACCCTACAAAGAATTCCCTTACGTGTCTTCAAGGAAACCATTCATTTTCTTCAAAAAGGCACATCGAATGCAAAAACAGATGACGCAAGGAGTTTTCCAAATGATGGTTTATTGTCCTGCTCTGCCTCCACGTCTGGCGTCTAGAAAAGCTCCCGAATGGGCATCCGGTTCTCAAGAATTTTGCTTGTGATGCCAGAAAATGCAAACGATTATAATATTATGTGCCCGGGAAAACCTGGTGGATATTTTACTGGGACTCTTCGATGCATGAAGCGTGAATACTAAATAGGCATGCATTGCATGGGGTTTTGGAGATCATAAAGTAAACATCCGCACTCTATTCCAATTATCAGGCGAATTACGAGTATTTTTAAGCCAAGTATTTTCTTTTCACCAAGTGAAAACACAATCTTATACGCATGCTATTAGTGCTACAGGCTTTCCCCATAATACCTTTATAAGTCTAACTCACAAATTAAACATTAAAATCATATGGCCCGTTATGTGCTAACACATTAGTCTACATTTACATTTGGCTGAATGTGCTGATAATTGCAGAGCACAAACTAGTATCAAATTAATTCATACACAATTATCAAAACTGACACTTACTCTATCACTAGACGAACAATTTCATTCATAGTGTGTCTCCGATCCTGGAACCCCATGGAGACGACACTGATGGAGTCATTTCTGTCATAGTCCAATCCTTCGATCTCATTGATCCCAATGTCACTACTTTGACTTCTAATAGACGTTCCTGATACATTTAAGGATGGAATGTCTCCAAAGGATGTCCCCAAACCATCAATCCCCTGATTTGAAAAGTGTGAGGGCCTTACTGGTTTAACACGGTGGTCCTTTTCCTAGAATATGACATTTTGTACGCAAATTCCATTAAGGTCATAGCCAATTGCATGTAATCAAAAATCCGTAAAATACCTGAAACGATACACTTTTTGACGACGGAAGACCTGAAGCCAATCCTCTAGCTGCAAACCTCACCAAAACTTCCGGGTAGGCTTTGAGGACCCGAACAAAGTCATCCCTGAGCATAGTGAACATGTCCACATTGGAAATGGCGGATGCCGTTATTTCGTAAATAGGATTATGTGTGTCCACGTCTAAAACTCCGATGATACTGCAAATGCACAAGGAGCAGTTATAATAATATTAATGACTGGGAAAAAGAATAGAATCCAGGGAATCAAGGGTATTAAAAGCAATGCTACGCCACGCCACGTGTAATCCATATAAACGTACATACATATATACAAACGTAATAATGGCTACGTCTGGAAAAAGCTAATCAGATTCTAGAAGGCAGGGAGGGATACGTAAGTGCTCGTGGAGTTGGCGGAGGAGTGCTAAAAATAAAAACCCCGTGAACTTTCACCGTTCACGTTGTAATTTTGCTTTCTCCGAGCTGCCGCGTACGTACGAGAGCACGTACGGACAATAAACAGAAGACCCAAAAGTAAATGAGGTGGAAAACTTACCCGCCTTCATCTAAATGCGCTTCGTCATTCTCAACATTTGTTACAACCACTCGCCCAGAAAAAACAAAGTAGATGATGTCACAGATATCGTCCCTCCGAACGATCACGTCGTGGCTGAAGGAAATAGGCCGGCGTTAAGGAGACACACAGGGAACGGAGGAGACCTGTGGGCACGTTTTGCAGCAATGGAATCTACGGCGGGAAATCATCCAAAAGTGAATTTAGTTCCACGACTCACGCCTTTGAAATGGGTCGTAAAGTACTAATTATTGGTTAATGTTGCGGAATTGCATTCTAAATATCCTGGTTAACTTTGAATGTAGACAAACTTGGAATTATAAGACGAAAAGCATATTTGGAAAGTTCTACTAGAAGTACACGCATATTTGAATTATTTCTGATGTAGATACTGGGGAGGGGAGCTGAAATTAAGGGCTTATTCTGAAAATGGATTTTCAAGCAATCGTGTGATTTTTAGTAATTCAATTGAAATTTAATTTCAAAGCTGGCGCCATGTGTTCTTGGATATTGAATAAATTTTGAATAGAAAGGGAAATGAGATTTGGAGCTGGAGGCATGGACAGCGGCAGGTACGCAAAGGGAGTCTTATTAAAATTTAAGCCATTGCAAATCCAATGCGAGCAACCAAAGCAAAGAGTGAGTCCCCGACAGATAATGAAATCCGCGCTTGTTCATGTACGCACGGACGGCAGATATCGCATTTGCCGTGCCCACCATCCAAGAAATCCAAGCAATCCAAAAAAATCTCTCAGTGAGGAAAAGGGAATTATTATAAACTGAAGGGCTGGAGAAGAAACCATTCCCATTTTCATAAAAAGAAAATGGAATTGTCGGACTTTCCGAATACAAGTCATACAATGTAATGTCTTACACCATATACACCTCATTTCACATTTTGAGATTTCTCAAATTTTGGGTGAAAGTGGAGGATGGTGCTGGAAAAAGCCGATTACATGACACGGGAAAAGGCACAGGCTACAATAACAAATCAGGAGTCATGGAACTGCAATAGGCAAGGGAGTTCATCCAAGGGGAGAGAAAGCAAAGAAAGCTATTCAACTTTTATCCATGGAATGGAAGCCATACAATTCCCGTTTCATCTCCGGAGTTTCCAGGCCCTACTCTTAGGGATTGGATCGTTTGAGATTTGAACTTTATATTCTTCTCTGCTCCATTAATCCCCTTTTCATTTCTCCAGTGAGGTTCACTCAATCCGGAAAGCCGCCTTTGCAAATTCACGTTTGCGTTAAATTTAATTAGGGTGACGGTGGCCGGGAAATTGTCACCTCTGGATTGTCTTTGTCTATTTGCAAGGGTCATAGAGTCATAGTTGGATTTTACACGGAACAGTTCGTGCATTCAAGAATATTAAAACATATTTTACACACGTTTTACATTAAGTATAAGTATTATACATAAGAGGAATTAAGTTCCCTGAAACAGGAAATACACTTTTCTGAAAACCCATGCAAATCCACATATCACACAGCATGTTTGCAGACGTGGGAAATAAATTGAACTCAATAAGTGCCGAATACCCAAGATGTTCAGAAATGAGAAGGTAAAAACGCTCTAAAAACTTAACGACGTCAACTAAAACTTGGAGCTCGTAAATTTTATAATGCAAACTAACGGCAAACCATAAACACGCTTCGCCTTGATTTTAATGAAATTGGAATTTTTAATACCGGGATAATATTTCCCAGTAAAGGTGTGGTCCTGTCATTTCAAGATTTTACAACCCCTTTCCCCAGTTTTAAGAGACTGATTTGAGAGCACTTTACCTGGTTTATGACATCCTCAAAGAAGAACATGGACGCCTCCTTCCTCAAAGAAGGCAACAAGTTTGAAAAGAGTTTTTGTGGCTCAATCCCTTTCGTCCTCAGCCACTGATAGTCGTAGTATCTAATAATTCGGCTAAAAGCCCAGACCAACATAAAATGAGCAAACATTTGAGTAGAAGTCCTCCAAGGAACAGCGGGTCAAGAAAAAGGTTGATTAAGCACGAAAAAGAAATAAAGGCGGGAGAAAGGAAAGCAAAGCTAAAGAGATAAAAGGAGAAGAAGATTTTGGGAATGCTTTATATGGAAGTAATGGGGGGCATTAATAATAAGGAAGGGAAGTGCATTGGATTTGGCGGACCTGGAGAGACGAGCTTCCATCTTTTCACGACCCAAGTACCCCACCAAATAGTTCATCTGTTGTTGGTAACGGAGTAATTTATAATCCTTGTGAGACTTGTTTGCCGCCATAAATGCCAAGGCGTACGCGAGGATAAAGATATCTGCAAAAACACGAAAAGCATACACATCATACTCCTGCTCCTCCATTTGCATACATGTTAGTGGATATTCAGCGTTACGCCGTAATTAGCACTCCTTGCACTTAGATCCAGCCTAAAATGGGTACTTTTTAAGCGCTTGCATGAAAACTGCTTGTGGAATGGCTAATCTGGAATAGGATCTTTGCAAAGTGCAACCCCACTTTCGCTTGTAAAGAAAGCAAAAGTGCAGTGCTGTGATGATGCATAGCCACAGCCACGCTGCTGTTGCTGTAAGCAAAATTTTCCTTTACCACTAACCCATTTTCGGTGTTTCAAAAATTCATAAATAAAAATATTTGGCGGAAGCTTTCCCCGCAGTAGAGTTATTTTTCAAAAGAGGCTTGTCGGTACATTTAGCATCCCAGTACCCGAAGTTATCAGTTTACACCATTCTTCAGTATTTCTTGATTTATAGCGAAACTTTAAACCCGGGACAAAGTAGTTTATATCAGTTGAGTATTGAACCCAACAACCAAAGAAATATTAATGTAAATAATATGTTAATATTGATATATAACTCATTACTAGTTCATATGTACAACTTCGACAATCCATGCAAATATGAAGGCATGCAATCCTGCAATTTACAAAAATAGCCGTATGCCCTCAAATGAAATCTTGATGATTCCCGCTTCAAATTTTTCCTTCTCATTAAATCTTTCACTAGTGTCAGTCCTGCCCTACTAAATCCCGGGACCCCAAATCCCCCCTGTCATTCCGTCACAGTTAAACACCTCCAGAATTTTGCATCATTTCGAACGCATCATTAAATCCGAGTGTGATAAATCATCACTTGGCCATATGGATCCGTCTTTAGAACTTCCAAAGCATTACACATCACGGAGAGACGATCCGAGGATGTGATAGAACGTGTGCAGGATTCACACTTCCCACCCCGTGCTCTTGCAGTTAATCCAATAATCAATGAAAATTTGACTTTATTAGTCCTTACACCGCCAACCGCAATGAACTTTGCTATAGAAAACCTCAAATTGAATTCCCAAAACCCAGACTGCCGTGAAAAGACTTTTAGCTAGATTGGACGACGACAAATGTCGCCTCGGAATCCTCACTTTCTTCAAGATGAGCCAATACACACTCCCAAACACACCACAAACTTGTAACGTTAGGATGGAACGTAATGGCTTTTACATTTACATTCGTTCCAGCCACAGCCAAACTACTTTCCCTGCTTGTCCTCATAATGTAATCCGGGGCCAGGAAGTTTGGAAGTCTTTCGTGTGGAGCCACGCCCAAAATAAACACAAGAAAACACTGAAAACATATTTCATAGGGACCGGAACATATCCCTAAACTAAGTTATTATATTACTTCCATACTTGAGTCAGACACGGTATAAGGCGTGTGGGTGCTGGAAATCATTTAAATAGTTCGATCCACTTCCGTGCAGACTTTAAGCGGTCGCTTGAATTGAAGTGGAACACTTGGAAATAGAATTGGGGTAGGGAACTAGGGATTAGTGGGATAAGGAATAACCAAATGTTTGGGAAAGGAATTAGGGTGAATTACACCAACGTTATTTTATGTGGTCGATAATTCTGCGCTGGCAGAACTTCGTGGAGCGGCGAATTTCATTTAAAATCGCAGACATGTAGTTTTTATTCTACTTAGGACTAATTTGGGTCACAGGGTCATAATTTGTTCATTTAACTGTATTTGCAAAACGGATATTTTGTTTTTGTTCTATTCTGAAGGGTTACAAACTAATCATTCTCGTTACATCCTGCAGCATAGCATAACGTTACAGTATTTGATGCAACTCTCATAAATCTGTAATGATCCTCCAAAACTAGGTCAAAATATGTAATACTGTTATTCCGATTTCGATTTGCGTATTCAGCAGAGTGCTTTATAGATTTCTGGTCTAAGGCTTGTCTTCAAACCGCCAAGTTTATGTGTTCCAACCGTTGAGTCGACCATGACTAAATTTATCAACCCAAAACCTGCCCACGTCTACGAAATTGAAAATTATCACTCCTACTACCACAAACTTTAAATGTCTCCATCAAAGAAGAGTGTAAATCATATTAGCCAATAAAACCGGAGAAAAACTGCATTGCAGTGCACAAGCACATGTTGAAAAATCCAACCCTTCCTACGATTCCCGCCTCTCCGAGTCCTAAGGAATCCCATTAAGCCTCTCAACTGTGGAAAGTAAACCTTTAAATCAACTCAAGACAAGTGTAGCTTTCTTGTGCAAGGAACCGTCCCTGAAGATGGGTACTGGTGTTCCTTTTGATTTGCTAAAAAGGATGAACATAAATATTCAATGCACACCTTTAGACACGAGCTTGCCCATTGAGAGCGGCAAAGACGTGACCCACACAATTACTTAAATTCAGAAATACGTTGCCATCCATCCAAAACCTAATTGTTCATTCGGGTGAAATATGAGACCTAAGTGCAACGCAGGGCCAACAAAGGTAACTGGTAATAAACTATGACGTTTTCGGAGCTACGATTCCAAAAATGTAATGAATCAAGAAAAGAAGCTCACAGTAGAATAGCAGCAGAGTCATGAGTATATGCTCATTCTTTGTGACTGGTCGGAAGTCCGTAAACCCACAACCAACAGTGATTGTTGACACGTAGTAAAAGGATACAGTGTAGAGTTGGAAAGAAGTCAGCGGTTCAGTTCTGTCATGGACCTCTGGAAATGATTACAGTTCCTTAACTGATTGCATTAACGTTTAGTAACCCACATCAATATATTAAATCACCAGGATGATCTCCCACCGTAATCCAAGTGCCATTGTAACAACTGCCTTCCATGGCTTCCCATTGCCTTAGTGTTGATGGACAAGCATCCACGGCAGCTATGCACGCAAGAATATGGGCATGAACCAGAAATATGATTACAATCTTCGTCATTCTAAAGTAAAATTAAAGGATATAGGCAATTTTTCATTTGCTTAAAGATTTATCCATTTCTCGAATCTTTACCGCCAAAGGGTTTGTCTCTGTAGAATCACGTTATCCATTTGGCGGCAAAAGCTCCAAATCCGGTATATGCATATACAGCGATTCAGCCTCAAGAAGTAGGGCCATGCGGAATCGTCTAAAACTCTGCAATTTAACGGGTTCAAGTAGTTGTTAAAACCAAAACTTCAAACTGAGGAGAGGTCATTTAGATAGGGTAGCAGCAGAACTTTGTTATTTCCTTTAATCCATTTACAAGACTTAAATATTTTTCCTCCTCGCTCTCACAAAACTATTTTAAAGCAAATGGTAGCAACATTGGCGTTGCGAGAATATGGCTCCAGCCATGATTGGAAATTAATGTGCCATACGGCAAAAATCGAAAGATAAACTACGTACGATGTTGATGAAGCCAAAGCATCAAGGCCGAAGTCTATAATTAAATACGTAGGCAGGCTCCCGACTAGGTCCAAAACGAATGCGGTGGCAAGATAGTGTTTGGCAGTGAAGAAAGGATGAGTGATGAGTTCATTAGTCTTGGAATCATAGTAAGCAACGTGAGCCCGGATCATCCTAGGAGAGAATGGAAACAAAAGGTGAAACTTTTTCCCACATTTTGAAATTCGGGGAGCAGCCTCTGAAACAGGGAAGACAAAATATCGAGCGTCGCCGCCGTCGTCCTCCCTGTCAAATGAACTTTCTTTTCGTGACGGGAAGCGGTAGCAAGAGGTTTTAATGAAATTGTGTCTTGTCTGAAGGCCCTTTGCCCCACGTATAGACCAGCCACCGTTTAGGAAAAGTGAATCCGGGAGACTAAAAAGATTTATTGTCTCCCTCACCACTTCGAGGAACAAATGCTGTGTTTAACGTTATTAACCCGTGACCGGTTCATCACCGGATATATGACTGGGTCTCCCGCTTGTAAAATGAAATAAAAAACAAACAGCAAGTGAAATTGAGTTCTCACACGGCACGGCACTTACATATCAAACATTCCGATGACATCAAAGGCAAACATGTAGTACTTAAATTTTTCTTTGGCTTGAGGGAATGCTTCTATCATGGGGATCCAGAATAGAACAAGGAGGGCTGTAATGGCTCGAATCCCTCCCCACACTCGAAGCCATGACCCCATGGGGAGAATGGTGAATGGAAATAGAAAATGTCTGTAGATTTTCAAAACCTGAGTTGACTTCATTTGGTAAACAATTTTAAGACTTTACAGAAGAGAGGAGAGTAACAGAAGTACCTGATGCAGCCCCAGCGTCCAAATTTTCTAAGAAAAGCTTCATAATCTGGATCGAAGCTGACATTCGGATTTTTGAGAAAGCATTTGACTTCTGTTCCATGCTTTACACGTGGACTGTAAGCGTCACGAGCTGCTCTGTTTAACTTTGTAATTACAAATTAATTTTTAATTAGCAAGTTACAAATTTTTGTCTATTAGTGAGTTCTGAGTTGTTACTTTACGTGGACGAGATTTTGGTCGGGTTGGTTTGATGTTCAGTAGAATTGACTTCCTTTCGACCGCAACCGGTTGCTCGTCCTTGGCCGGCAGAGGAATATTTGATTCGCCGGGAACGACCAAGGTGGCGGGTGCAGTGTTACCGGGCTTTGCATTTTGTTTTTGTTGCATGATGCCCCGCTTCTGTTTCAAATTCAAATATGCTTTCAATTCCTTTGTGTACGAATTCAATCTTCTAAATTAGTTTAAAAATATGAAACCTGTCATCCGAGTTCAAAATGACGTGACGACGTTTACATGCTCCTCATGTTTAGTACATTGTCATCAATAATTGATGGATTGGATAATTGGGGATTTGTTTCAGAGGCCGAGCGGTCGGGCAACATTATATGTTGATCTTTGCCTTTACTAATCGTTGCTATCGAAATTCCAAATTCCAATGCATACACATAGTTTTCATTTTACTTTTTTTTATAAAGACCACATTGCTTTCCACTTTCGGCTTCCGAATTTAATTTAGAACAAAACAACGAACATACAAACGAACAAAAGTTCTACATTGTTACCTATGTTTCAGATTATTGAATTGCTCGAAATCAAACCGAACGTATTACCTACTATTTGCAGTGAATATTTATGGATACTTCTGCATGAACTAGTTAAACTAAATTGGCCTTCCGACCTATTAAAACCATTGGAACCAAACGATTGATTTTCTAGCATCACATATATCGCCTATTT
>JAAXYW010003098.1:0-12766 GCA_036851895.1 Orthonychiurus folsomi | reverse complement strand
CCATGTGCCAGACTACCGGGATAATATTGAGATTAAACCAGTAGACTAGACTGCCTCTGTAGAGTAGCTATCATCCCATGGGTTAAAAGAACTATCGAATAAACTGAAGGAATTGTATACAGAGACCGGTTTACTCTGCAACTTGTCAAGCCTGAGTCGCACCTCTATTACATGTCTCATCACATGGTTACTAAGAAATCTAGTACTACGACAAAACATCGCATTGTTTTCAAAGCATCTGCTAAATCATCGAATGGGCTATCTCTCAATGATGTACTCATGCCAGGCCCAAAGCTTCAAGTAGATTTAGTAGAACTTTTAATTTGTTTTAGAACACATGCCATAGCTTTATCAGCGGATATTACTAAGTTCTAGCCAGAAGTACAAGTTTCACCACTACATCAAGATTTCCAGCGGCTCTTTTGGCGTCAGATTTTACCCAAAACTATAACATTTCTAACGCCATTCCTAGATAATTTGGGAATTTTGAGAGTTGGAGGACGGCTCAACCAATCTGATGTACCATTGGATCAAAAACATCCGATTTTACTTCCACAGAAGCATCCGTTCACCAAAGTCTTAATTCGACATTATCATCCTAAGTTATTGCATGGCGGGCCAAATCTGGTGCTGAGCACTTTACGTGAAAATTTTTGGATTGTTTAAGGCAGAGATGCTGTACGGAATGTAATCAGAGATGTGTTCAGTGTCATCAGCATAGTGCTAAAATGTCGCCACAAATGATGGGTCAGTTACCATCATCTCGAGTTACCTTATCTTGTTCATTTAACCAATGTTGTTTGGACTATGCAGGACCATTTATTCTTTTCCTTCGTACTAGCAGAAAACCTCCTCAGGTTAAATATTACGATGGTTTATTTGTGTGCATGGCAACAAAAGCGATTCATTTGGAAGCTGCTTCAGATTTGTCAACAGCAGCATTTACTGCAGCCCTTTCACGACTTATTTCAAAAAGAGGATTATGTGCAGACATATACTGTGATGGAGGGACCAATTTTGTAGGAGCCAGTTTTGAGATGAAGGAGACAATCAAAGTTTTTAATTCAACCAAATTTAACAGTCAGATTCAAGAGTTTTTAGTGAACAAAGGAATTAATTACCATTTTAACCCACCTTTGTCTCCACACCGTGGCGGATTGTGGGAAGCTGAAGTTAAATCCATAAAAACTCATCTTAAGAGAACTATTGGTGATTGTCATTTGAATGTGGAAGAATTTAACACTATTATGTCAAATTGAGTCATGCCTCAATTTGCGCCCTCTCGTGGCAATGTCTCACGATCCAAATCCAAAACTTTTCTGCGTTAACACCAGGTCATTTTCTGATCGAAGAATCGTTACAAGCACCCCCTCAACGGGACCTCACTGAGGTCAAAGAACGCCTACTCACTAGATGGCAGCATGTACAACAGATGTCCCAGCATTTTTGGCAACGCTGGAGTACTGAATATCTTATCTCTTTGCAATTCCGTCCAAAATGGCTGCATCAACTTCCTAATATTGAAGTTGAAACTTTGGTTCTTCTGTTGGATGGCGCAGCAAAAATGGGTCTGCAAAACTGGATATTAGGTCGGGTTACCAAGACATACCCACGTCAAGACGAAAAAATTAGAGTGTGTGATGTGATGTTTTCCAGTGGTGTTGTGTACCGAAGACCCATCACCCGTTTGAGTCCATTGCTCATCTATGAACAATCAGAACCCCCAGTGCCCATTGCTGAGCCTAAGGAAGTTTAACTTTAATACTGTTAAGTTTGTAAATTAGTGGAATATTTTTACGTTGACCAATAACACGATATCGGTCAAGTGATGTCGTGTTATTTCAAAGAATTAGAATAGTTAAGTTAAGCAGAAAGATGGATTAGAAAAATTTATCAAAGTTAAATTCCTCAATTTTCATTTTCCATTCATTCCAAAACTATATAAACTCAGATATTCTGTTGTCCAAGTTCACTCCAATTCCAAAGTCCTGAACACTGACGTCTCGATACTTATTTATTCCCAGTACGCAATGGATCGCGTTATTCTGCAAGGCACGTTTTTGGCTAAAGTTTACGACTCGGGAACCGACTGCCATGTGATGTCTAAGCGGTGTGTTGATTGCCTTGGGTTGCACCAGATCCAAACCACGGACGTTGCCACTGGAATCGGAGGAAGGAAAGTATCTGGACACACTATCGTCGAGTTGGACTTGGAATCGTTTCACACACCGTATGTGTTGAAGGTGAAGGCGATGGTGATGGAGAATCCAACTGGTCCATTCCCTGAGAGAGTCGAAGCGGGACTGGCCTTTCCTTCGGCTCATCGAACTGGCGGATCCCAATTTCTAAATGCCTGGAAAAATTAACCTTCTAATTGGAGCGAATGCAGCCCAGCGACTCATCTTTCCGGGTCAAATCAGCTGGTATTACGATGCCCCGACAGCTCAGATGACTCCGTTTAGCTGGATTTTGTTTGGATCAGTTCCTGCCGTTTCTCCTGTGCCCGTCCTTCAAAATGATGCAAATGCTACATCAGTTGGGCAAGAATCAGACGATGAGGGAATTGAGGTCATCACCATCGACGATTGAAGTTGTTGCCAAGTGTGATCGGCAAGGCGGGTAAATGTTTGGACTCATCTCTTTCCTGTTCATGCAAATCCATGAATGTCTACAAACTCGAATGACAGGTTCGTTTTCTCTGTGTGGAAACTTTCTACTAAAACTAGTTTTTACTAGTTAGGCCATTGCCTTTTGTCTAGTTTAAACTGGTTTACTTCTTTGTTTCTTTGTTTTCCACTTTATTTTTATCCTTGTTGTCAAGGGTATAAAAACCCGGAGAATTGAGTTTTTAGTTTAGTCTTTAGTTGAGTTTTGTAATCTGAATTCTGGGAGAGTCTAAAATGGGCCTAAAGGCCTTGTCAGCTTGGGCTGGCTAAAGTCAAGCCAAGTTCCGACCACTCCGTTAAACATACATACATACAGACTCTTCGCCACAATATTGGAGATCTATTTCGCCGACCTCCTTCACGCAACAAATACCCCACGGGACAAGGCCCTCCTCCTGGTAGTATCGAGATGCATGTCAGGGGCGTAGCTCATCGCCCTCCCCAGTCTTCATCTCGGAACCGTGCCAGACAACTATGCACTACTTTTCGCAGTAGGAGTACGCCTCCTCTGCCACTGCAACCACGTCTAAAAATGAACGGATTGCGGGTTCGTAAAAACGATCTCGCACGTTTAAGGACTAATCTGGTCCAATTGATTAGCAATACAAATCTCCACTCGCCCCAAACTCGAATCGCGTACTCACTAGAAAAAGAAACTAAAACCTGCATCAGATAGAATGGAAAATAGATTAAAATCCAAGTGTGTAGAAGTCCTCAGCAACAAGGAATTCACTTATTGAATTACACACTATTCCAGCCACTAATGTGCCGAAAACCGCCATGAATTCAGAGAAATCTAAAAATTCTCAGGAGCTTAATTTCGAAAAGAATGTAGCCCGATCAATTCAAACCAGACTAACTCGACTTTGTTAAAACTAAAACAAGGAACATCCGACTGTTAAAACTCCCGACCGACCAAAACCCGACCGACCAATCGGGTACACGTCAATGATCGACTAAACTCGGTTAATTTTTAAAAATTTTGAGCGCCCAAGAAATTTACTACTTCAATGTGTCCTGATACCAGTTTATATAAATAAATATACCGTACATAACTATCCTAAAGTCCCAAAAAAACCCCGTCTGTGGGTAGAATTAAGGAATAGAAGGCCCTGCTCTAATAGAAGTTCTTGCTCTTAAAGAAGACCCTTTCCTAATAGAGGCCCATGCCGTAATAAAACACCCTGCCCTAGTAAAAGGCCATACAATAATATAAATCCCTGTTCTAAAAGAGGTTCCTGCAGACTCTGCCCAAATAGAAACTCCTCCTGTTCTAATAGAAACCTCTATTCTAATGGAAGCCCATGCTATCAAATAAGATTCTTTCCTAATAAAAGTCCCTGCCCTAATAGGAGATCCTGCCACAATAGATGACATTGTCTTAATAGGAACCCCAGTTCTAATAAAAGCTCCTGCTCTGACAAAAGACAAGCTTCTGCCCTTATAAAAGACCCTGTAATAATAAAAACCCCAGTTCTAATAAAAGTTCCTGTAGACTCTACCCTAATAGAAGCCCCTGCCCTAATAGGAGACCCTGCTCTAATAGAAACCTCTGTTTTAATAAAAGCCCCTGCTCTCATATAAGATCCTTTCCTAATAAACGTCCCTGCCCTAATAGAAGACCCTGTCATAATAGAAGACATTGCCTTAATAGGAACCCCAGTTCCAATAGAAGTAAAGCTCCCGCTCTCACAGAAGACAAGTTTCTGCCCTAATAATAGACCCTGCCCTGATAGCAAACCCTGCTCTAATAGAAACCTCTGGTCTAATTGAAGATCCTGCTCTCATATAAGATTCTTTCCTAATAAAAGTCACTTGGCTTCTAAGCCCCCAATCTCACATTCTTCAATTCAAGCTGCATTGCTCCATGCTTTGTGACACGGAATGATGGAAGGGGAGTATACAGCCTTGGCTTCCTTGGTTATGCCAATAAAAAAATTGAGTCGGTCAACGAGCCCAAAATTGATAAACCCAACTACCGACTGCTTAAACGCCCGACCGACTGAACTTTAAAAAAACTCATCCGACTCAAACCCGATCAACTGAACTTTTGAAAAAACCTGAACGGTTCGTGACCGACTAGAATTTTGACCGACCGGTCCAAGTCCAATCAGACTTGGTCGGACAGTCGGGTAACCCGACTCAGTCGGACTCCGACTCACCGCTATTAATTTTGAACAACTTCCTCAAGGCTAAGTGATTAAATGGTATCACAGCTGTTTGTGATGTGGACGGTATTACGGAGGATGGCGGCTACAAATAAAGGTAATGGAATGGTCCCACTTCCTCAAAAGGAGAGCAACAAATATTCTAGTATTCCATCTTGCATTCAGGATGAGTTTGGAAATTGTCTTTTTAGCAAAGATGGCATAATCAACTGACATATTGCTTGAGTTTCAACAAATTTAATTGTTAAAAACGTCAGTGTCTGTTCATGTGTTAATTTCATTTCAGATATTAAGAATAAATCTTAAGTGTACAGGACATTTACAAGACAACTGTGAACTTTTAACTCAACTTCTGCATAAGTCTTGGGGTTCTTGACGTTAAGTTTTCGGTGTTTGGCAACCTTATCCTTGCAAAAACATTCAAATTCATTGTCCACATTATCTTACTTAGCCATTACACTAGACATCTTTCCTACAATGCCATCAGTTCTTTACTTCTGACAGAAGCACCAGCATGGTTTTAGTTTTAACAAATATTATAGAGCATTACAACTATAATTACGTCACCATATGTTGCATGAGATTGAGGATTTTGAGATGCCAGTGCTAAAGCTTTCGAAGTTAAGCATAACGGTGAACTTAGGACAGCCCTAACTTTAGACTCCGTGAAGTAAGAATTTCTTTCTACTTGGGACTCCACCATGTGATTTCCGTTTGCCTTCAATATGTCGACTCTAATGTTTTCAAAATTTTTTGAATTCAGATATATTACATACAAACGTGCATTAACTAATTGGCATTGAAAATAGTTATCACAGAATTCCATTTCCCGTTCATGACAATAAAACGGCTTGGCCTGGGCGCCGAATCCAGTTATAAAACTTCTTTTACGCTGATATTTCAAGTGTTGTGATTGTAAGGCTTCCAATGGCCCTTCACAACCAGATGCTGTGAATTGTGGATAAATGCTCCTTTAACGAGTGTAGACTTAGGGATTTGTTTGCTGCCTCTTTCTGCTCCGCCTCTTTTGCCCTAGCACCTACCTATGAAATTGGTGTTAATACAACTGCTGGATTTTTTTTACTCGAACCCTACTTTAATTTGTAAGTCGCAAAAAATATTTCCATGAGAGAAACTAAAGTCATCTTACGTTTTGCCATTGTTATTTTTGGTCCTAGTATTACAAAGTAAAACAGCACCACGCCAATTTAGTGTTCGTAGTTTGCTTCTTTTAAAGTACATAGTATTTCTAAAGCGATTTAGACGCTTGACTAAAATTTGTGTGCCAATTAAATATGATTTTTTAAATCTTGCTGATTGAAACCATGTCATGCACGCATTTGTACTTCCCTGCCCCGCGTTTGCCGTCTTGGGTTTAACTTTCCGAAAGCGCGAACAAGCATGCAGTCTGTAACTTGGCAAAAGGGCACGGCAAGAGCACGGTAAATGGCCAGTGTAGACGAGCGTAAAGCATTAAGATTCAGTTGCCAGGGTCATCAAAGACCCATATTTTTGACATGAGAAAAATGAAAGGAAAAAATCGGAAATTAACTTTGTTCTTTTCATCTACACTAAATAAATCTACCAAAATTAAAAATTTCAGCCAAAGATGTTATTACAGATTTACTTAGCACACACACTAAATCAAAATAAAATTGACATGTGCCATACCTAACTTGTCCAAACAAACTTGAACTAAGTCAAAACGAAAATAAATTTAGGTTTGTAAAAATAACCCCCATCATAAAAAATTTAGATATTTGGAATTAGTGTCCAGACATATTAACTAAACTTGTAAAATCAAAAACTCAATTTATGTCATGTTCTGCAGCGATTTTGTAAACTTGACAACTTACGCAGTTTGTGTTTTAAATGTATTGATCCGTCTGTCTACGCAACTCAGCTCAAGATTTCCAACGTGTACACACTTATAGCCGTTATTAAGGCGCTAGTACTTTCCGGGGATTGGTCACAATCAAGGTGTACATGGGTTCATATAAAGATTGATTTGCGCTTTCTGAAAGCATATCAAAATTTGCGACTTCAACACAATAAATAATATAAAAATCGGTCATATTATATTTTGAATTTTACTCACCTTGCACGCTCCCGTTGGTCGCGGCAAAGAGCTACAAAAGTTGGAGGCTGGGTGGCGAAGTTTGTAAAAATTTGGGCTGGATTGGTAGAAATCGCAGGGTTGTTGTTTTTCTGGCTCTGGCTTAGGAAGCCAACCCCCTAAGAATTCCCGGCCTGAAGGTTCTAGCCATCTAAAGTTGTCTACGCCAACCGCCCCCGGTGTTTTTGGAAATAAATTTTTGTTTCCGACAAAGATGAGTTGGGTTGGGTTAGGTTAGCAAACCTTAATAGCTGTAACTTGAACGACTTTAAGAATTCAATCCTACAATTAGACCCCACAAAAGTTTTTCAAAAAAAAATTAACATCAAAATTTTGAAAAACACACCTACGCTTTTACCCTTCGTTTCAAACGAGCTCCCCATTTCCGGGATACATACATGACCACATATCGACCACATACAAACATATCTCGTGGCCTAAAATGCTGACACATTGTTGGCTGCTTCTTCCGTCAGGCAAGACTTGAGGTGGGTGTGATTATTTGCTCCGGAGGTTGGATTTTTATCGACCGAAGTGTCAACTAAATCGTGAAAAGATTGCCACTCATGGAACTTTCCGCTAAATGTGGGGAGTTTGATCCTCTCCAGCTCGAATGATGATGATGGGGTGGCCGTGACTTTCGCTTTTTAAAGGTCCAGTACTTTGATTTTGCAGTTTGAATTGCAGCTAGTTCGAACTGATATCCAGCTCGAAAGCTGCCAATTGTTTTGCTGTAGATACGTGTACATAAATAGATACATAAATGCTTTAGATACATAAATGATGTCGTCGTAGAGCACATCTTCTTCAGGTAGTCCTCCGGTGATATGAGTGTCAACTCAAAATTGCCGGATGAAATAGCAGAGTCTGGGCCCTAATCCGCTATCCGTAGTTGAACATGGAGGAACTTCCTCTTAATCTTTTCCAAAGTTTTCAAATGGGCATCAAGGAAACCATGATGAAATCAACTTGTTCCATTGTACTCCCAAAATTGCAGTAGCACAAGAACACTTGACGATTGTTGAAAACAGCACAAACACAAATAAACTGAGAAATTTGTAAAAATGTGACTTTGCACTCACAAAAGTCACGATTTTGAACACAATAAACAATGAAATTTGTAAAAATGTTTGGATTCTTAAATCTACTAAAATGAAAGTTTGTAAATGTTTGACCACTTGGTTACTTTTAAGATAGTTAAAACGTTCGATCACTCGATCGTTTTGAACTTTAACTGTTTGGACTAAACCCGCCAAATTTGTTAAAATGTTCCGACTTAGGTGCTCACTGTTACTAACATCAAATATGTTGATTGCAAAACTCAACAAATGTAACTTTGCAAAAATGTTTGGACTATATCCGGAAAACTGTTGCAACTTAATCGCCGAAAACCTCTACTCACTGTCGCAGCCTTGAACCAACCGGTTGGTCCAAGCTGGTTCTCTACTCAAGGAAGGCAGACACAACTAAGACGTACAAATTTTTTTAGTTTACTGTACAACCTTAACACTAGGCTTGAATTTGAATAAGGGAAATAAGAGGGTTGGATTCTCATGTGAATCCAAGAAATATTGCCTAAGTTGTTCTGCTCGGGTCAGAGGCAAGAAACAAAGTAAAGTCCGTACCGCACAAACATGAGAAGTTCTTGAATAAGGAGATTACCATTGAAAACCAAAAGGCCGGTTGGGAGTAAATTTTGGGAAAGACCGGCCAGGAAGCAACAACGCAGCAGTACAAAAACAGCACGGTAGGTTCAGTCTGCTTTCCGTGTATAACATTGCGACAGATTATGATTACCAGTCATCTGAAGTTTTTAATACAAAAATATTGACTTTAATTAATTGCAACATGCTTTGTGCCGTGAAGTGTAGACGTTGTTAGTCGAGTTAATTAAAAATGGAAAGGTAAACATAAATTTTTTTGCACACTTTGAACAGTTAGTCAAAAAAAGATATCTCGGTCACAGATTCCACTTTATATTTCAAAAAATATGCTTGTTCAAGGCAAAAACAAGCATTAAAAACTTAATTGGAGGCGCTCATTTGATTCGACTTGGATAAAAGTGTATTCGCCAGCTATGGATTATAACTTTGTCCATTAGCTTTTACAAAATTATGCAATTATGCCCAAAAATAATTTTACAAAACGCCCAAAAATAATTTCCAAAATACTCCCAGGAATATTTCCAAAAAAATTCCGTAAACTAAAAAAATAAAAACGTTTTACAACTATAATTACATATATCAAATTTTGACGGAAACTCTCAATTTTTCTTGTTGTTTTAGGTTCGCAGAGATTGCCCTCAGTGGCCTCTTGGTCCACACTTAATTTTAGGGCAAAAACATCCCTCTAAGGTTTTAGTTGAATTACATTTAGTAGATCACACGCAACTAAGGGGCAATTTCCCACTAAGATTCTCTCTGCACCTACCCCCTGGCCAGCAGCGGCCTCATGCCAAGCCCAAAGCAAAAGCTGAAAAACCGAAAATGTAACCTAAGTGTCAGCTAACAGTGTTGTCCCACGTCCTGTTACTCGGCCTGTTGTCTTCTCGGGACACATGTGAAAACCATCTGGACAAGAAAAAATGTCAATGATTTAGGCATCTGCTGAGACTATCTTAATATTTGCTCGATATTACTTTGTATTTTTCAACATTTTGTGTTTGCCTTGCAGTGAAATGCAATAACCCGCACTGAACCACACCTTGTTAGTTCCGCAAAGACGTTCCAAACTTCATTCAATTATGAAAGCGCGTGAATTAATTTTGAATTTTTTGTTTTAGGATATAAGTTATGGTGGTTATTGCTCCGCCAATATCGAATGTCAATCACAACTGAGATGTTTGGATGGAACATGTCTGCAAGCAGTAAGTTTATAAATGCTAGCTCTAATTCATTCAATATATTTTGATTAAAATACAAGTATGTATTTCTGGCGCGAGAAATTATTCCATTAGAATCTTTGTGCTGATTTTAGCCTCACCTAATATGTATATTTTTCTTGCTTTGAAGTAACAAAATTGCAAACTACCCTACTTCGCCAAGGAACCAATATTCTATAAAACAAGAGTAATGCATGACATTACAGTGTATTTGCTACCTCATAGTTTTTTGTTTAAAAATAAAAAATACATGCACAAAGAAATGCTTGTACTTTTAAACAATGTCGTGGGCATAGTGACATCATAGTAGTCTACAAATCACAGCTACATGTAAAACCCACATAAAAACTATAAAATACATGTTCCTAAATGTGAGCATATTTGGTTGTTTCTTGTCTAATGCAATTAGATCCGTCTGTCTACCAAACCCCACTGCATCACAGTACAGTGACATTTTATGATGGCGAGTTCATTCAGGATTCAAAGAATCTTTATTCCGGGTGTATAAAACTGAGTTTGGCGAGAGCCAGACGGGCAGGCAGGCAGAGCCACAGCAAGACAGTACCTTGTTAATGTGGTGAACCTAAAAATGAGAATTACTCAAGAATGTAATTTAACACCGTACATGGGGAATTGCTTAACCCGGGAGCAATTCCAGATGTGGTGGACAGTCCCGGCACTCCGGGCAAAATGCAAGGTACTTTTCCCACGCTTAGAACTGGGGAATAAGATGTATTGCTTTAAGCTTTGAGAAACAAGATGTGTACGGGCTAATAAACAGAGAACTTCCTTCCGTTGAATAAATAATAAGCTTCTGCCTTCATTTTGAAAACCCAACAATCAACGCTGAGTATCCCGCGTATTATTCCATCCAATTATCGGAATTATTACTAGACTTTATGGTAGGACTTACCATAACTTGCGACGAGGAGTTCCGAACTCAGTCTGCAGCCATACAATCAGTTTTAAGTAACATTTATAAGTTTGCATTGTTTGAATACTTTCTTTTCTTCAAAATTAACGGACCTTGTGAACCGGATCGGCGACACTCACCCCCACTAATTCGGGAATTCCATTAAGGGTATAACATTTGTGGATTAGAGTGTATGTATTGTGTTGTGGTATGCTGCAAGTGACAATTAGAAACTCGGCTTTTCTGAACCGACGGTTCAATTCCGGTGTAAATTTTATAACTTTGCGAAACTGAAACGGACCTTCCGAAGTGCTAACACTGACCGAACGGTCAACATTGGGGGTTAGGACTTTGGAACTTCCTTCTACAATTTACACATTGGAAAGGACGCCTTTGGACATACGGAGTACCTCATTTAACACACGTAAATATTAAATTAATTCTACCGTATCGTTTTCCTCTGTATTTTAAACACGCATAGATTATTAATCCATCTCACTGACACACACTAGGAAACTAGTGTCGTAAAACAGTAGAGCTTTGATTCGACGATACGTGGATTTACGACTTTCTTTCGATCTTGTTTTCAAGTTTGTACCTGTGTTTATCTTTCGAATATCGCTATTTCAAAAAAAACTAAAGATGCGTGTTATCGAGTTCCACGACTCAGAATCATTCATAGGGTCAAGTCTCGTTAATCCATTAAATCAACCTTGGGTTTAGGGAATTTTTATTTTTCATACGTTCCGTCACTTGACCTTATCGTTAACCAGAAGATTGATAGGATTAGTATACATTTACCTTAATAGGGTCAACTATCTTAGTCCATATTCAACAACTTGAACATAACCTAAAGGGTGACCATAAACAGGGTGAACTGTTACTTGACGGTGACCGTAAAATTGTGACCATAAACAGGGTAAACTTAACCTAAAGGGTGACCATAAACAAGGTGAACTGTTACTTGACGGTGACCGTAAAAAAAGAGTGACCATAAACAGGGTGAACTTAACCTGAAGGGTGACCATAAACAGTGTGAACTTAACCTAAAGGGTGACTTTGAACTAGAAATGCAGTAGATATTAACAGGACACCGGAAACCGAGACCGAGGGTGACCCTAACAGGACGACGTTAAGGCAAGCCTAACCAAGAAGAGGGTGAGCCTAAGCTATAGCTTGTTATCAGAGGACAACACCAAACCGTGATAGAGCTGACCTTAAACTGGGAATATAGCGGTTCTTTATAGGGTAACCATAAGATACCAACTTTACCATTGGGGTTGCATTCAGTACACAAGATATGGATGTTTGATTAACATGCAGACCATCCTATTCATTTGGTAGTAGTGCCAGTTCAATTCATAGCATGTTTACCATCACGTATTTACGGTGACCGTGCCGTAGCTAAAACACATGCTAAGTTCATCAAAGCGTTCATCAACTTCGGCTAATATTTTATTCGAAAAGTTGATTCCATCTGCTGTATCACCGGTCCTTGTCCTACCTCATCCGCTAACATTTAATTTGCACGTCCCGTTATCTTTAGACCTCCCTGTGGGGTCAATACAGACGGTCAATACAGGGTTGAAAATCAACCTTCCCAACAATCTATGGGCACAAGTCAGGGGTAAAGTATACTTAGCGGCAGGTGTAAGGTTCCACGTTTTTCCATTTGATATTGTTGAGGGATCCTCTTGCATAGTCAACCTTACATTCGTAAACTTGGAAGACTACGTATTCCCTCTCTTCCCGTAGAAAGCCCCCGCTGAAATTACACTTGTGGAAGTTAAAAATACCCAAACCGTTTATTTCTCATATGACAACATCCTATAGGGATAAGTTCATTAACAAAAAGTTCACATGCTTAGATAAGCTTAATAAAGCCATCAAAAGATTTGATGACAAGCGTCGGCGTCTGATAGAGGAACAATCAAAGGCTAGACGCCAAGCAAAAATTGCAGCATTGGAATTGGAAGCCACTGAACAAGATTCGAAGTCGGGGAGAGTCTGGCCCAAGCAACT
>JAAXYW010003097.1:0-12774 GCA_036851895.1 Orthonychiurus folsomi | reverse complement strand
AGCATCGACACATTTGGTTTTAGGAATCACTTTACCTTTTGAGGCAGGCTTCTTAGCATCGGACGGAATTGCAAACAAAGACTCTGGTTCAGACGGAGAGTCATCAGATTCTGAACAATCAATTGGCTCTCAAATGATATTCTTAAATCTAGAAGGTACTTCGGTTGTTCTTTCTCAAGAAGCGACCCGCACTTAATTCGGCTTGAATAAAGATTTCTAAAGAAATCCTTGTTGTGAGAAACTAATTTATAGTGCTTCATTGTTAATGAAGTTAAGGAATTCTCTCTCTCACAATAAAAAAATAACCTATTTATGCTGTTAACTTAAATTTAAGTGAGTAAAATCATTTTTCTTTCACTTTTATAGTTTAAACAAAACATTATTTTTCATAATAAAGTTAGTATAATTCACTTTTAAGTTATTTAAAAAATAAATTTTCCTTAGAACCTTCAACTCTATGCTCTGTATAAGCTATTTAAACATAAAACTAAAATTACTACATTTACTAAAAAGAATATAGATAGATAAAGTTTTAGTCTAAGAAAATTTCATTTATCTATATTTAATGAAACAATCTTTGCCCTAACAATAAGTCCTTGACCACCTAATAACTCTAATCTCCCATGATCTAAAATCTTAACAATGATTTTTCCTACCTTTAACCAAAGAAGAAATAAAAATGTTGATAGATATAGTATAAAAAAAATACCTTCCATAAATAAGACCATTTTATTATAGCTAACACTCTTTCTTCTCTTTACGCTAAATATATACCCTATAACTACAAAAAATAAAAACACCACTATTACTAAAATTAACACCTTGATAATAAATTTGAACAATATAACCAAAAGGGGAGAAAATCGCCAAAATATGGCTGAGCCCCCTATAACGGCTGAATAAAATAATAAACTTATTGGGTAAATTATAATAGAGACCTCTCCTAAATTATTTAGTTTTTTCACCCCTAAAGGTTATATAAATAATATAAATGCCAACTTAGTAGAATAAATTCTAGTTAAAAGAATTCTAAGAACAATTAATCTAAAAATCATAAAATTTAACTCGTCCCCTATCATCAACATTTCTAGTAAAATATCCTTTGAGTAAAACCCCGACATATAAGGAAATCTACATAAAGATATTGAACAAACTAAAAAATATAAGGTAGTCACTGGTCTTCAAACACTTAAGCCTTCTAAATCTCGCACATTTTGAATATCCCCTATCCCGTGAATCACAACCTTTGCGCATAAAAATAACAAAGATTTAAACAACGCATGTCTTAATATATGAAAAAAAGCCATTTCTGTTAAACCTACAGAAATAGTTATTATTATAACCCCTAATTGGCTAAGTGTTGATAAAGCAATAACTTTTTTTAAATCCATCTCTAAATTTGCATTAATTTCTGACACCAATATTGTTATAATAGACACAAATAATAAAAATAAATTTACACCCACTAACTCTCTAAACCGAATTAATAGATAAACTCCTGCAGTAACTAATGTAACACTTATTCTGATTCTTTGGTCACCCAGAAGTATATATTCTTATTCTTCCTGGGTTTGGGATAATTTCTCATATTGCAACTCATGAGAGTAATAAAAAACAAACCTTTGAGCTAGGAACTGCAAAGGGTTATTTTCCAGTTTTTTCCAGCGCATGACTGGAGAAAAGGAAAATCGATGGTTTTCCCTCGCGTTAAATTTAATTTTAAAAATATGGGCAGGTGGGCATGTTGAGTTTAAAACTCAAAAGGAGAGGTGGAGGGGGTTGAAGGGGTCGGCCTTTCAACCGTGCATTTGAAATGCATTGCATGTGTGTGTGTGTGTGTGTGTTTGTATTTGATTGCGGGAAAGCAAAAATTTTCGCCTACACAACACACACACGACACGGAGCCGGAATCCAGCAGCAGCAGCAACAACACGAAAACAACAAAACAAAGTAAGTTTTTTTAATTTATAATATTAAAATATAATTAAGGGTAGCTTACTTTACCTCCATGCATTATATATTATATTGCAGTGGATTGCAATAATTTCAACGAGGATTGTTTTGGCTGCATGGGCGGCCCGTGTGACTGGTTCGGGGGCCTCCCTGAGGCCCTCCCGCCTGCCTCCTTAACGGAACGCGCCCTTTCGGGGAGTACTTCTTTGGCGTGATTCTGCCGGATCGGGACTGTAGTCCTTGGGCTACGACCACCACCACCACCGAGGCGCCGTCATTCGCCAAAACCGTGTGGCCTGTCGTGTTCGGGGTACTAGCGGGGATATTTTTACGTGAGTTATTTTTAGAATTTAAAATGTAGGAAATGAGAAGGAATGAAATAGTTATTTTTATTTTTCATGCTTCAATTTATTTTATTTATTTTTTATAGTGTTGGGTATTTTAATCGGTGCGTGTCTCTGCGCGTGGAACAGAATCCATAAGGGTCTAGCGTACGACCGGATGCGGGGGACTGGTGTCGTTGATGGCCGGGTCGACGCCATCAACAATTTGTTGGTAAGTGAATTTATATTCCACTTGTTATTGCAAATTTAATTTGAAAATCCTTAGTTATTTTTTATTAAAAGTGTAAATTGTTTTTATTTCAGAATGACATAATCGAGTTGGACGAGGTCGCCCAGCCCGCATCCGCTGCTCCAGCAGCTGCTGAGGATGACCTTGAGGAGGTCCTTATGGACATGGTTCCTGGGAGGTAGCAGTGGTCGACGTCACGCCCCGCTATGTCACCAGGAGTGGCTGTGAGGTGAAGCCTTCCCAACGCTTCAAGGCGGAATAGGAGGGAGAGGGTATTTTTTGTGTTGGGTCTTTAGGTTTCTTTTGGATTTTTTTAAAATTTAAATAAAAATTTGAAAATTATGCATCACTTTTATTTACATGTTAACCGGTGATGTGCAAAATATTATTCCTTCCAGTCGGATTCGAATTTGATCAATAAATGTAAAGAGAGTGGCAGGAATTATAACTAACAAGTTTATTGTGAAATGCTAATTCCGTTCAAGTTAATCAACAGATGTAAGAGAGTGCCCGCAAGCGTGAATGTAAGAGAGAGTCATGAATTATTAAAAAAAAATAGTGGTACAACAAAAACTTGTTTTGCCAATTTTATTTCTAAATTCCCACAAAATTTGATTTGCCAATTTTATTTCTGAATGTCAAATGACATTACATGAAAAAGTCAGTCGCAAGTTAGTCGGGATAGTCATCAAAGCAGATGACCAGCTGGTCCAGATACTGAGTGATCAATACCTTGTACATGTTGACTGGCGCATTCATGTAGGTAGCCGTCTTCATGTAGTGCAAGCCAGCCTTCTCCTTACTCATGGTCGACTTGTCAGCAAAAATAAATTGACCAGCGAACACCTGATGCCGGCTCTCGCCCTTGAGGTAAGGCAGCGCCTGAAATTTTGTGCGATCTTCAGACTTCAACTTGGACTGCTCCGAATCCAAGCAATACACGATACGCAAGTACGCGTAAGCGTGGCGACTGGGGTTCATTACTTTGGGGGCCCTTTTGGAGGAAGAAACAGTGGCGGACATTTCGATTTCGTTGAGAAGAGAAAGTGTGAGAATGAGTAAAAGTCCTGCCACCTTCACTGCTTTTATACCGTAGAGGGAAAGCTAGAAAAAAAACCAAACCGGTGCAAACATCTAGATTCATTTTACACGTCTTTTATTTCACCAAACTTTCATTACAATACACAGTACATGCACGTTTAGGGTAGCTACATAACTCAGAGGACAATTCAATTTAGTGAAGAGGGGGAGAAATGGGATAAATTGACACAAACACACACTACTTGGAGATAGGGAAAAAAGTGAAGGTGCGGAGAGGGGAAACTGTTTCTCGTCCGGCCATTACATCAACTTGTTAATTGGGCCTATTTTCTCCAAAATCTTGTCCACGTTGGCCAAAAAGTCCGTCACCTCTCTGCAGCTCAGACGAACCTTTGGACCGTGAAATGTAGGATTCTTGGGGCCAGGATCGCGAATCTGTGGGAAAGATTGCAAAAATGTAATAAATTTAACCGGAGGCAAAACTAAGCAATGTTAACAATACCCAACCTGGTTGAAATGAAACACGTAGACATTTCCTGGAGTCCAGATGCATCTGTGTCTGGTGGTCCCAGACTCGGAGTAATTGCAATCATCATGAAGCCAGAAGTCAATGTTATCCGTCGGTTGCTCTTGCTTCCAACCCAACAATGTGGGGGGCTTCATATAAATCTGCTCAGTTGCTAATCCTTCGTCGATTAGAGCAAACGTCTTCTGCAAGTATTCTTTGAGGGCCCCCACTTCGTGGACATGAAATCCAATGATGCTGGGGAGCATAATCTTGAGTCCTCCCGTGTTCTCACGCTTAATGTAAATTTTCCACACCTAAAGAAAGTAAAGTTTTACTACAGATTAGCGGCAAAAAACCTTACATTGTTCAAGCCGCAAAAGCCCAAACGCATCAAGATCTGAGCCTGGACTCCGAAGGAGAGGACGAGTCCCTCCTCTTGAAATTGCTTTTCTGTTGTGTTTTCAATTAACGTGAGGGCCTTGGCCCGGGCTAAATAGTCTTCACGGCTCTCCATGGCGGACATATTGTAGGTGGTTCCGCTGCGGGATTGGCGGACGACATCTTAGGGAAAAGATCAAAGAGATTAGGGGATGGAAAAAGGGGATGGATCAAAAAAGATCCATCCCCTTTTTAAACTTTTCGGCAGCTGCCTTACGTTCCTTCTCCTCTTCTTCCTCCTTTTTTTGAGCCAACCTTGCTTTGAAGGAGGGAATGTATTGCGGTTGCAACTCATCAGCTTTCTTGAATGGAAAAATTCCGGCCATGTATTGTTGGTGGGTTGATAGTAGTGCTTTTGAAAAGGGGAAAAAGCTCAGAATGTTCTGACTCGACTAAAGAAATTCTGCAATTTCCGTCCAATTTATACAAAAAACTAGGAGGGGGACGTGCGCGTTAATTCTTCTCCTGTGATCAAGTACGTTAGCATTGTGTAACATTTTTAATCACACCCATCACTAGTAAAAAATAATGATAACAAGGGGGGGTGAAGAGTAATTACTTTCTCCAGTCTGGGAGGGCGGAAATAACTGGTGGAAATTAACTTTGAGAATAAACAAGGGGGAGAAAAGTGATTACATGGTCCAGAAAAGGAGAGAGGGTGGAAATTACGGGTTGTACTAAAATTAACAGAGGGGAGAAAAGTAAATAATTTGTCCAATAAAAAGGGGGAGGGAAAAGAAATGACTGATGAAAACCGACAACTTTTACTTTCTCTCATTAGCGTCCGATCGCCAAAAGAAATCACACCATGTCGTGCACTTGCTCAGACCGAGAAGATATTAACTATTTGCATCCGAGTCATATTCTGGACAGTTTAGCGTTTTCTGTTAACAATGATTGGAATGGCCAAGGACGTTTTTTTGTATTGACAAATCCACAAGATCTTTCCTACCATCTTTGCGTGAAGGGATGTTACTGTGCGGATCCAGAGGAAGACATTGACGATTGGGAATGCCTCCGCACCTTCACCAAGAAATGCGAAGAGTTTAAACTGCAAATGGCTAATTTTAAAGGAATTCTATTCATTGACAATATTGAAGATTACGTCTCTTTCAAGCAAATCCCAAAATTTAACATCAAAATTGTTTCCTTGGAGTTTACGGAAGAGAGGAAGGATGTCCCCTTTTTGTACTGTGACGGGGAGTATTGCAGCGTATATGAATGCAAGCAGTCGGGCCGTATTTTACATAGACTGACAAAAGAGAAATACCGCCGGCTGATTCAGAATGCTATACTTGAGGAGGAGGAAAAGTAATAACTATTTGAGAGAGAAGTGATCTTATTACTTTACTAATCTTATGCTTACATTTCAGATCCTCGCATTATCGGGGAATGGGATGCATAGACCTGTACTCTGAATCGACTGACACGGAGGACTCGGATGAGTACACCCGTAGCGACGGAGAGGAGTGACTTCAATTTTGATTTTGGTTTTAATCTGGACTACTCAAAATAGCATTAGTTTTGTAATGTGGGATTTTGTAAAAAAAATGTCAAATTGTACGTCAGCGTAGACTGTGATGTTGAGAGTAGTATAAACTTGAATTTGGAAAAGTCAATGTGAGAGAAAGTTTTATGTTTTGAGAGTTGTTGTCATTGAATTACATTCGAGCAGAAACCAAAAATTTTGTACTTGTTAATTTTATTACCATTGTCAAAAACACATATTACAAATCTTAAATTGTTTAAAAACACTCTAATCTACACTTTTTTTTATTGATCTCAGCCTCTCCTTTTTTTATCCATTCGGATAGGCTGGAAGAGGGATATTTTTTACAAACAAAAAAATCTTGAAATGGTTTTGAAAAAGCGAGATCCTGACTGGAACAGACACGACTAATTGCTACATAAAAAATGGAAGGGGCAAGACTTGTAAGCATGGATCTCACCCCTTCATCGGGCAATCCAATTACACATTTTGGTATCGTGCAGCCCTGGGCATGTGAAAAAACAAAGGTGGTTTACTACAACTGTTGCCCTGCTCCTATAACAAATTTATTTTTAAGAAATAATTCCCCGCTCAAGAAAATGATTTGATTACTACCTTGTGGACGGTCAGGGCCCAGCACAGTTCAAGTAAAAATTGTTTTCTTTGACAGCTCGCGTTCGTCAGGGATGAGGTGACGGGGTACTGGCGACGCAGGATTGGAACAACATTTCTCTCCTTCAAACCAAACCGCCCCCCATAATAAGTTTCAAACTTCACAAATACAACCTCTACAATTTTTTTGCTCTTTTTGTCCGGCTTGCTCCAAACGAAGTCGGTGACAATGCCTCTCGCCCCCTTCCCACCAAAATAATTCACAATAGTCAGTCAAACCGACAGATTTAGCAAATACACGTTTAAGCCGGTGGAGATTTGCAAATTGTAGTTTAAGTATACTTTCGCACCAACTCCGAGTCGCAGAGAAAGGCCGGCAGAGTCCATTGGAGATTTTTGGGAATCGATGGGGGAAATGTCAATAATTTACGTCTCTAGCTGCTCGAGTCTAAAACTAGATCTAAAGTACACGGTGTAAATGCATTAAAAGCAGTTGGAAAAAATTTGATTGATCAGTTTGGATCTGGATTTTGTCACGGATACAAGCCAACAACAAGAGCAACAGCAAATAAAAAGAGAAAATCAAAAAAAACTAGCATCTTTAAGAATGGCAGCCAAACCTCAATTACACGTGCAAAGCAAAACCGATATATTTAGTGAGCCAAGTACAGATGTTAGCTTGACTAGTAGTAATTTGCAAGAATATCACCCATTGTCCAGTGTTAGAGATTCTTTAGCTCCAATCTCATTTTTTATACTAGGAAACGATAGTCAATATATTGACTTTTCAGAAATGCTATTATTTGTGCGATGAAAAATTTTGGCTCAAGATGGATCGAGTGTACCGACAAACAGAAAAACTGCACCGATCAACAATCTTTTGCATACTCTTTTCCAGCAATGTACATCACATTTGAATAAAATGCAAGTTATCCCAACATCAAATCTTTATCCTTATCGAGCATATATTGAAACAATACTCGGTTATGGTGGAGATTATGCAGATAATCTTGGACGGGCAGCATTGTATGTTAAAGATTGTGATAATGCTATCGGTACAAAAGGACTTACCAAAAGACATGGAGTAATTAACAAAAGAAAAGTTTTTGATTTGATTGGCAGACCGCATTTAGACTTTACCTCGCAAAATCGTTACTTGATACCAGGAATTGATGTACGCATTCAATTTCATAGGAGTTCTGGAGCATTCTATATACATACAGAAGAAGCAGCAAATGTAGCCAAAGCATATAACGCTACAATTACAGAAGCTCGATTGCTTGTAAAGAAGCACACTCTACTTCCAACAATTTTGTTGAATCATCTAAAGATTTGGGAGCAAGGAAATCCGGCATGCTATCCCATAAGACGAGTAGAAATGAAAAGTTATACACTACCTTTTGGAACACTTCAACATACAAATAAAAACTTGATCACCGGGGTCTTACCAGATCGTGTAATTATTGCACTTGTTAATAGTGCAAGTGTAAATAGCAGCTATACAACATCGAAGTTTAATTTTGCACACAATGATATTTCAAAAATCACATTTACAGGACATGGAGACACAACTTTTATGCAAAGTTATAATGTGGATATTGCAAATGGAAGATATGGAGAACTCTATCACGGAATGTTTGGAGCGTTAGGACTAACTCAAACGAGCGAAGGACCGAATATTACGCTTGAAGATTATGCAAATGGGAAGCTTTTGCTTGCTTTCAATTTGAGAAAATTGAATGACGGCTTCACACTTCCAAGATTTGGAAATGTGAAAATTGATTTGCAATTCAAAAATGCACTCATTGCTCCACTGACTGTCGTCTGTCATACAGATTATCAATCTACCATCTACCTTATACATTGATAAACAAAAAAACGTATATTTTAAAAACTTTTCAAATATATATTAATGGATACTCGTCAAATCTATACATTTTTACACAAGCTGTGTAGAGGGAGAGCCTATTTTGATGTTCTACCATGCAACGAATTGAAGACGATAAAGATTACTACGTATCCGGCTTGTCTAGTGGTCAACAATCAAGAGAGCCATCTTCCGGGACAACATTGGGTAGCTTTTTTTGCAAAATCGCAAAGAGAAATGGAATTTTTCTGTTCATACGGGGTGGAATCAATTACTATTCAGATTATTTTAAAAATTTTGCTCGTGGTAGAGTAGTAGAAAATAAAAAGTGTTTACAAAGTAAAAATACAAATATGTGTGATCAGTATGCAATTTACTTTTTGTATAAGCGTTTAATAGGATGTTGTAGAATGTCGTTATATTGCAATTTTTCAAACAATACAAAAAAAATGATTCTCTTGTAAACAAATTTATCAAAATAAATAATCATTTATTGCATGGATATTGTAAATTTAACAAAATAAATCAATGTTGTATAATGTTTTAATACAATGTCCAATTTATTACACGACCAGCTTGATGATTGTATAGTTTTTTCAGGATAAACCCTTTTCCAGTCTTAGTTTTGTACTCTTTGAGACGTTCACCAACACGCGTGTAATCCGTTTCCTCGCCAGTCAAACGTCCATAATCTCCAACCTTGACTTTTTTGATTGTTTTTCTTTTTGCTTGATTTCCTTTTGCTTCTTTTCCAATTTAATCAATGCTTCTTGATCTTGAGAACGTTTAAAAATTTTGTTCCAAAATCCGCTGCCATATTGGTTTTTCTTGTTTTGAGTGCTAGGATATTTTATTAAATGTTGTTTCTCTTTTGGAAAGAAATCGATAGGAGTTTTACACGTCGCAAGAGTCCTACAGTAGCTCTCATACTTTTGTCTCGTACAATGGGAGTAGCTGGATCGTTTAATAAAGCAATGATTTGTTGTGCATTAGATGCAGGATAACGACGTCCGTTAATTATCAATTCTCCAGTGCTAGATATTTCCATTCCATTGTCAATCAAGATTTCTGAAAGAGGATCGAACCTTACAGGAGACGGTTCACGAGAACGCTCGCGAGTTGAGATTGGTGTTTGAAATATCGGAGTAGCAGGCTCATATACTACTGGTTTGTCTTGCTTTTTTTCGGATAATTTGGAATGAGCCGAGTCTTTTATAGTTACTAGTTGAGGTTTGTCTTCATCTACCTTCCGTTTTGCAAATAATTGCCGTGCATAATCCTGATAAAGTTTAGCTTTGATTTCATCTGATAAATTTCCTTGAGATAGCGCATTTGCTTGTGACGCTTTTAACGAATCTTCAAGTTCTTCTTGTTTTATAAATCTCTTGTACAAGGATTCTAGGATAAGCTTAATTCTTTTGGCCATTTTTAATTTTTTGTTAAAAGAGATGCAAGTATTTGTACAATTGCAGTTGCCAAAATTGGTAAAAATCCTCCTTGTTGAATTAAAAATTTTTGCTTATCTTTAGGTTTTTTGAATGGTAATTTTTCAATTGCTTTTCCAAAGGGTTTTAAACGTTTTAAGGTATCCAGAGGTATTGGAACGTTACCGTTACATACATTCAGTGTGCACTCACAAAGACTGATAGAGATACAGAGATAAAAAGATACAAAGCTGTTACAAACTTTGAACATTCGTTAAACAAAATTAAAAATATTTTGTCTCATATACCAGCTTACACGAGACATCATACTGTAATCAAAAATTTTGAACGACGTCGTGTATATGTATCTGGAATTAATGAGCAGTGGGGTATGAATTTGGCTGATATTCAAAAATATAGTGGATACAATAATAGAAAGCGGTATCTATTGTGCGTAACAGATATTTTCTCCAAAAAAGCTTGGGTAGAGCCTGTACCGAATAAATGTGGGCCAACCATTGTGAAAGGTTTATCTCGAATTCTTGATAAAGCTAAAATAAAACCAATAAAAATTCAGTCTGACGCAGGATCTGAGTACTTAAATCGTCAAGTCAAAGCATTTTTGAAAGAGAACAATGTGCATTTGTTCAGTTTTGACTCCGTTAAAATGTTGCACAATTGAACGTTTCATAAGAACTTTTATGAGTAAAATTGCACGTTATATGACTCATAATAACACAAAAAAGTTTTTAAACAAAATTAAAGACTTTGAAGCGCTCTATAATTTTTTGTATCATAGGTCAATCAAAATGTCTCCTATTCAGGTATGCAAAGAAAATGAATCGTTAGTTTATCAAAACCTATATGAAAAATCTAGAGAATATAAATATCTCCCCTCACAATTCCAAGTAGGAGATTGAGTGTTAGTTGCAAAGCGTAAAACTGTATTTAAAAAGGGCTACACTGAAGGATATTTGCAAGACACATATTTTGTAAGAAAAATTCTAAAAAACGAATCCAAAAACGTATTACCTGAAAGATGAGAATGAGATGCACATAAAGGGATCATTTTACAAGCAAAATCTTTTGGCAGTAAAGCACATATAGACTTTGTTTACTGTTTAAAATATCAGTCTAGCTTTTGATCTTGTCAACTGTACATCTCCTGCAAAGCTAAGCAATGGATACTGTTGGGGAAACGATTTTGGATATTTTACAGGATACCAGAGACTTGATTACAACCGGAATGGACATTCTTGAGTCTGGAACCGATTTACTATCCAAAATAGATACAGAACTTGAAGACATTGAACAAATATTGAATATGCTACCTGGAGCTGCTTTGCAAATTGATGATGATGAAAGTCTGCCATGGTTGACTTGTTACTGAAGTAATGCGATTGTTTGTCAATAAATTTATAGATCAGTCATGTACAATAAATGCAATTTTTTTATTTTTTAAATTTATACACAATTTTAAACACCATCACCAAAAATAAATCAAAAATCAGTCATTTTACCTCGGGTAAATAGAATTAAATTATGAATTTTTTGAGCTCTCTGAATTGATAAATAGGTGAAGATTTCTATACACAACCAATCAGACCGCACAGTAGCAAACAATTTGTTACATTCGACGCATCTTTTGAGTAAAATCATTCAAATCTGGAGGGCATTTATATACAATCAGAAGAGCTGCATACTGCTCCTTCTACTTTTCCATCACGTTGAGTAATGCGTCCACTGGTTTGCCATGAATCTTCCAAAACTTCCACGAGTCCACGAGTCCAAGGCATCTATCCACGAGTATTGGGAGATGAATGAATGGAAAAGATACAAATCCACTATTGTAAGCGATGTTGAATCCAACCGGATGGGAGCCAATTGTTTTATACCAGCATTTATTGCATCTATTGCAATTATATTTCTTGGAGGCTCGTCAATCTGGGTTGATCGTCCAACTTCTGGCTCCACGCGCTGCGCATGATCAAATTCAGTGCTATTGTCAGAATTTTCAGCTTGACGTTTCCAATAATTGGAATAGATCGGATTCCAAAAATAAATGTTGTGACGTTCAGTTGGGATAAATGAGTCGATTGCATTCTCTCCAAGTTGAGTAATTGTCTTTTCCCATCCATAATTTTAAATTGCAGACAATATGTAATCATCCAAAACGTCGGCAGCAATCAAATTTAAAAGGCGATACTTCCAGACGACGTTTGGCTCACAATTTTCATTGTTACACTTTTCAGTGTATGTTTTAAGAGTTGCTGGATCAACATGAATCCTTGGTTAAACGAGTGATTCTTCTGGTTCCACCAAGTATTTTTTGATCAGTTTAAATCCTTCACAATCCAGCGTAGTAAATTTTTTTCACCTCCAGGAATTGAAATGTGAGTCATGGATCGGGGAATTTTACCTCTAGCTTTTGCCGTCCTTATTGCTTAATATAAGCTCCAACTTCACAGTTTGCATGTCTGCAAATTCCAGTGGGAGGTATAATTGTTCCATCAACTATAATGGTAGCGCGGGTAACTGTTGTATTAAAAAATCCAGCGCAGAATGGTTTACGTTGGGAAGCCATGTTGAAAGATGCGCGAGATTTGGAATGATTCGAGGAAAATTAAGTGAAGCTCTTTTATACTCTCTGAAGAATGAGTGAAGAAAATGTAGGAATGTCTGTTCATTACATAATAATGCAGGTGTTTAGAGATAGCATTCCTTCGTTAATTTATTGACTTTTCCCCTGTAGAAGCATGGATCTCCTATTGTGAAGCCCGTCGTTGCTTCAAAAAAGTTGTGAGGGATGCAAAAAGAGATTCATGGCGAAAATACTGCACAGAAATTGAAACGTTACCACAAGCGTCTA
>JAAXYW010003096.1:0-12774 GCA_036851895.1 Orthonychiurus folsomi | reverse complement strand
TAATAGTTATATTCTGCGATATAATCATTATTTTATGATCGTTCATTAAATTTCAAGTGTGATTCTCAAAGCTCAGATTGTTCAGAAACTTCTTGTCTTTTAACACTAGGTGGTGCACTTTTAATATTCAAATGAATGCCGGCTTTCCATCATTCCATCTGCATCTGCTTTCCAATCTTTGAGTATACTATACTTATACGACCCTGCAAATTTGTCCCAATAAATCATTAATTTTTTGAACAAAAGTACGCAACCTGACCCACTCACTATTAGACCGAAAGTGGTTCGCACCCCATGTTATTAGATAATAATGATGAACTAATAATAAAGGTAAGAGTGAAATGGATCGTGTCAATTACTCATAGTAGAATAATTTTCTTTGTTCATTTTACTTATTCTCTGCTCGAGGGAGGAAGGGGTTGACCCTTTTCATTAAACAACAATATCCATTAACCACGAGCCCTGCACCCTTCTCCACAGACAGAAAACGCACGTGGTGCTGGAACACATGCAGGTGGATCATCAACCATCAGCCCGTCTCGGACCCGGGTAAACCCCGAAATGGAAATTTGGATGTGTACAAGTAGGAAGGGCTAGTATTATTACAAAGTATTTAGGAGCGACTCAAGTGCACCGAGTGCACACTCAAATCACACCCTGCAATGCAAAAGGTCCTCCCTGATTAAAATCGGGTACAGTTTGTCTCTCCGATTTAGAATTTTTTTGAAAGGATCTTCATTGTCTGGGTTGGAGGCATATCGGATTGAGTGGTGAATGCTTCCATTCAATCAAATGCGGGATGTGGAGAATCACCCTTATTTATATTGTGGTGTGGCTTTCATTCACCACTGAATGAACCCCATGTGGATCCCGGGGTCCTGGGTGCGTCTAAATAGGAAAAATATTGAATTGGAATTGTATTGCAGATCCACAAGCAAACATTGAGGAACCAGATGCTCATTCCCACACATAGCCACGCGCCAGGCACAAGTCCAAACATTATATCTGACTTGCCTCGTGCCAAATCATTGTCCTTTCAACCTGTAGCCACTTGACTTTCGTTTTGTCTTAAACCTCCTTTTGCTTTCTTAATAAAGTCCAGTCAGTCACGCGGTGCCATACAACATAAGAAGGTGGCAGAGATGCTCGTAATTTTACTGCCAATTTCGAACAACAGCGCGGCGCGGAAATGCACGAAGAATTAGTCAAATTGATTTTTATTTTTATAGACCTTAATTCGTAAAGATAAAAGAATCCGTGTTAAAGGGGTTTGAGACCAGGAATGATTTCAATGGACAGAGAAAGTGGAGATATTGGTAGAAAACAATTGAGACATGGTGAAGTTTTTTAAATTGTCAAAGTTCTGCATGTGTAGCAAAGTGTTAAATCGAAGGAAAGGAATCTTGTTCCGCCACGTTTCAAAATCTAAAATTAAATTTGGGAACTGAATTTTGAAAGCAAGTGAATCCAATAAAAAAAAATATAGTTAGCAAAGCCATTTTGTTTGTTGCATACTGAAATAAACCAGCCGCACCATAGCATGCAGCACCGATGCAAGTGGACCCTGAGCCAAAGTGAAAGCGAAACCGGGTGTGCAGTAGTGCACTTACATTTTGCATTAGAACAAAGTAAATAGAGTGAAATGAATTCGTCGTCAGCTGGAACTGTTTCTTGGTTGTGCTTGACGAGATTTAATAGAATGATGGTTTCGTCTGGATCCAGGCGGCATTCAAAATCAAAAGCCCATTTTTCACGGTTCAACTTGAATCCCTAACACAGTTGGTAACAGGTGATGCCCGGGTCTTCTCCGCCTTCATGAGGATTGTATTGGCTGGAACTGGAAGCCCATTGTTGGTTCTGAGGGTTGGAAGTTCAAATCCGTCTCGCATCATATTTAACCCACCCTGAGCAATATCATGTTAAAATGTCCACCTCACCATCAGAAGAGCAAGTGTTTTCCTCAGCTGACGATTTTATCCCTTTCGCGGATGACGGAGGAAAAAGCTAAAATCAGGACCGGATCTGATCGGCGGAGATGCTCATCTCATCATCATTCATTATGCCTGTATGTGTCATACTGGACTACAAATATCTACCTAACCAATCCGGGTAAAACCATGAAAGCCCGGATCAGTTACTACATCGGGGATCAAATACTGAACAGGAAGGGGTGGGCCCCGGATTATAGGTTTCATCCCATTTCATAGTTTAGTGATATAAATTACAAATTCCCTGGAGGAAATGGAGTAGTCATCGAGAGGTCATTTTACAGAGCAGAGGTCGGCGAAAGCATTACACCAGAAATGAGTGGGAGAAAGCTTGTGGAAAGTTGTGCAATTGCTGCGGGAGATATTCCCTCTGGCTCCAAATCCCAAGTGTTTGAGTTGTCAAATTTGTCTCATATTTTAGCAAAAGTTGAAACAGCAAAATTGCCTTTGCAATTTAAGGTAACTATAAATTTATAAACCCCAGCATTTGAAAGGCGGAGCCGAATTAAAATAAAATAAATTCTTAATGAACAGGTGTATCTGTCAACAAGCAAAGAGCTGCAGCCAGTCCAAGAAGGGTTGTACTTTTGGCCGAAGATGATCCAATTTGCTCCAGACTGTCACCTTCAGAATGTGAAAGTTTGTTCGCTGGCAGCAAGGCAAGATAATTCTCCAAACCACGAGACACATTCGAGATGGTCAACCACTTTATCTTTGGTTTGAAGAAAGTATTCTTGTAGATAATTTAGACGTTCCGCCCTACTTAAGCCCAAGCAATATTAGAGGTACGTAATGTACAGCTTTTAAGTATTTGCCAAGAATTTTGCGTTATAGTATTTGCAGTAATCTGATTCTAAGAAAACCAAAATTGTTTTAAACTCATTTTACATATTTATATTCAATTTCTTCATAACAAAATTATATCATAGGCGGGAAGAGTTATGTGTGCGATAAATGTGGAAATTGAATTCGAGGCTCCAAACCCGTTGAAAGTCCACATAGCTCTGGATTGTGGAAGATTCTCGCGCAACGTTCTCTGGAGTCGACTTGCTGCCCAAAAACCATTCCCTCAAACTTTGAGTTTATTAGTTGGGTCATCTTCGCCGTTCCACACCATAACGAGGCCCACCTGTTTTGTTCCCTCACAATTACTTCGGCAAATTGACATTCCCTCAGTGCCTCGGCCCTTCATCACACTTCCACAATTGACCTCAGCAAGCTCTACTGCTCAAATCCAAGTTCCAGTCACAACAGCCCACCAATTATCTGTTGTCCAAAAAACACATTCCGAGCACCAAGCTCATTTGGAGGCCATCATGAGCAACATGGGAAAATCAAAAAATGGCCATGTCTGCCTCTACTGTGGAAAATTATACTCAAGGAAGTACGGCTTGAAGATTCACATTCGGACCCATACCGGATTTAAGGTGCGACATAAACTGAAATCTATTTGACTAATTCAGGCTGTCCCGACAAATCGGTTAACTTTTAATATGCTAATATTTCAGCCATTGCATTGCCGAATTTGTAAAAGACCGTTCGGGGATCCTAGCAATTTAAACAAGCACGTTCGCTTGCATTCTGATGGAAATACGCCTTACAAGTAAGTATACCGGGGGCTAAAGTTGAGTCTGATGTGATTTGCTGCGAATTAAACCCAAGCGATTTAACTTTCAGATGTGATATTTGTGCCAAAGTTCTTGTGCGGAAAAGAGATTTGGACAGACACACGCGTTCTCGGCACCCTAATCATGCATCCCAAAGGCGAGGAGCCGTTTCTTCATCAACAATAACGTCTAGCGTAGCATCTGATTAATTAAATTATGATCCCCAATAACAAGTAGATTAAATATGTATTCAATTCAACTTTTTCTACATTATGGTACATTATAACATGCATTCAGTAAGATCATTCATTTGTAAATATTTTATACATTTCGCTTTTATCATAGCGGTCACACATCGTCATTTGTGCAATTTCAAATTATTACAATTAAAATACATTTTTAGTCCAGCTCCGGCTCGGATGCCGTCACTTCTTGCCTGAAACATTGCTAGTAGAAAGTACTTGAAGCATCGACTAATTGATTTCATAAAATTAACCCATAAGTTGCGTCAACTCCACCAACTCAAAAGTCCTAGCCCAGGCTCATTTATGGTACCCTGTCAAATTCAAATCAAAGATTAGAAAAAATTCCAGGAATGAATTGTGCAAATTTTATTCAAAAAGCTGATCCAATGCTCTTACGGTAATTGTTAGAGGAATCTTATATGGTATTTCCTCCTCTTCCGAAGTGGAAGTTTTGGGAAAAGTAGACGTACTAGGTTGTTGGGTGTTTGCGGGCAATTTGTTTGAAGGGGTTGCTGCTGACACTGGACCTGGCGGATATGGCGTTGAATCCGCAAATTGTTCACTCGTAATTCTGAACTTTATGGATTCACCTTTATCCATGTACATTTCATGGGGTTCGTCTTCATCCTCTTGTTGATATTCCCAGATCCAAATCTGTTCTTGTTCGTCAAATCGAGAGGGGAATTGGAGGGCTTCGGGTGGGATTAGGATGTCGTCAAAAAAACCTAGCGTCACTGCAAACAAAACTCTCCGTTAGAATAATAAAAATCTTGCAGTTACTATAATAAAAATCATATTAAAGTCAAAAGTGGTAAATATTTTTGCTAGTGTCTAGTAAATCCTTTCCTTGCTCTAGCCAAGCAATTCACTCCGCCATTGCATTTGTCACCTGATGTAACGTTCGACGAACGATTTCTGAAACATTGAGCTCTGCCATGACACGGCATTAATAGAACCCACACACATACGTGGGTCGTTTTAGAATTGAACGCCACGCCACCGTTTTGACAAAAATCTAGTTTGCTAATTTTCTAGTTAGTCATTTAGTTGTGACTTGTGAGTGCATGAACGCAACTTATGCTGTAGTGCTCTAATCTCTTTACACAACTGACATCCCGGAATTAGATCTTACTTAATTATAAAACAACAAAATCTTCACTAACCGTGAACTCCATCCATTGTACAGTTTTTGATCTTCCCTATAATGATTTCATCCTGGAACGGCCTCATTATCACATAACGAAAAACAACAATGCAGTGAACGCCACCGTCACTGGGGTTGATAGATCCTTCACTTATTGATATGATATCCCACAATGCAATTCCCAGCCCAATTTCCGGCAACACTTTATTTCCAAATCTACGATTCAATTCCTCACGAATGGCTTCAACCCGGTCATGACCCAAATTCGGGGGATCAATCCTAACGTCTCGTATCATTTTGTACAGTACAAACATGTCACGTTCAACTAATACAGCTACCACCAATCAATTGAAGTCGCACCAAAGAAAATATACTAGCTAAATATTACTATCAATAATAATTTAGTGGAGAGGCGGCTGACTGGGTCGGGTCCATGTGGTGCTCAAGATTTGAAATTTTGCCTGAAATCCGGAATAGGATTGCATGAGGCCATTGAGGATTAACGTGTTTGCAAAAATATAGCCGCACGCGGGAACACACACCTCAAACAACTGACAACAAAAGGCGAGCTCAAGTGTCAGATTCTGTCATTTTGGCCCTATTCGAAGAGATTTTTATTTAAAGAAACGTTATATGGTAGAAGAATCATTAGATACATAGAAACCGAGAGCAAAATGGTAAGTTTCCAAGTCATAAATCTCATAATGTCAGTCGTATTTCTTTTGATTTCGAATTCACTCTGCTCTGCAATCGATCGTTTAACATTTTTTTAAATAATTTTGTTTGTATAGAACAAGACTATTACAATAGAGAGACTTCCAAACGAATCATCACACTCTTCCTTCTCCTTCACGACTTCTGGACAGCCGCCCCCTTCCACTCCGTATAGGACCCTGCCAGTTCCACCATGCGGAAGAGAAGGCGAAGAATTACCTGTCGTGAACCTAAAAAAAGTTGAATCTGATTGGATTGAAACAACCGAGAGCGTGATCCGACAACAACACAACGAAAAGCTGATGGCCAAACGAAAGATTGCTGAAGAAAAATTGACTTCATGTGGTGGGTCATTTTATCTCAGTTTTTGAATTTGATACTTCAAAAATGACTTCGAGTCTATGCTACATGCGACGTGAGCCTTGAATTTCTTTTTTTTAAAACAGACTTATGATAACCCAGATAAAGCCAGAACTCGTGAGTGGAAAACGAAATAAAATTTAAAGTGATGTTCTTTGTTTTGCAGGAAGGAGAGAACTCATGAAGACCAGAATAGCCGAAGAAGAGGCAATTGGTCGACAATGGAGAGAAAGGTTACAAACCAAGAAGATAGAATTGCAGAGGGCTGAAGAAGAAAAGAATGCGGAGATTGAGAAAATTAAAGCAAAGCGTGTCGAACTGGAGAAATCAACTGCTAATTATAAGGAGTTATTAGAAGGACAAGTTGAATATTCGAGTAGTGTCGGAAGATCATTAGTGACCTTTCAAGTCGACTACAAATCTGATCCTGGGAATGTTTTGTGCCCTGGTAAGATGGCCAGACAATTTATTAGCTGGCTATGAACATTTTCAAATAATTTATCGAATTTTAATAAGTTCTAATATCGTTTTGCTTTCAGAGAAAAAGGTTTGCGCCTCATCGAAGGGATCTCCTATTGAATGCGATTACTGGAATTGTCCACTCATCAAATCTAAAATAGGTGAAAATAAAGTTGAATAGACTATTTCAATTATAACAAATCGCTCAGGTAGTAGTAGTAACTTTATTTAACTTAAATTACGTGATTGCCTTTCTACTGGGAGATACATGGAGTTCTTTACTCTAACATTTAATTAAATAAAACAGAATTAGGGTCCTCGTCGTCCATCTGTTTTACATGGCGGAGGACGTCCTTTTTGGTAATTATACCCAAGAGTTTCCTGAAAATTGACCATAGTTATTGTAATTATTGAATAAAATGTGAAATAGGCAAATTAAAATATTTAAAATTGTCAAGAATATTTGTTTCTCGTAACCGTAATAGGAGTATACTCGTGTGTTACATTACAAGTTACGCAAAGAATTTTGAAATTACAAGCTTACATTAAGTATGCATGCATCAATAAAGCAAATTAAATTCGTAATAAATCATTACCAGTGAACGTAATAAGCTTACCCATTGTGTGTCACCAAGGTCTGGCGTAAGCCAAGCTTGCGAAACATGTCAACCACTGTTTCCATTGGCGTTTGATCGGTCACTGTGATAGGAGCCATGTCCAGGACTTTCTTCAGTTTTACCGCAGTGGAGATTGGCTAAATAATTAATATTTGTGGGGAATTAAGATTTCCCTATGCATGTATATGTCACAAATGTTAGTCAGTCGGAAACCGAACTACTACTACTCACCCGCGCAGGTCTAGATTGTTGGGCAGGAGGATTATTAGTAAACAAACAGAGTGAGTTCCCATCGACTCCGTCCACTGCTCTTCTTGCATTAGAAATGGCCAGGTTGAGATCTCTTCTCAACACAAACCCTACTAAGAATGGTGAATCGTGTGAGATTACTACGGGAAATCCATTGTGTTCTGTTTCTTTTAGAAGATTTTCCACATCTTCGACTGTCATGGAGTCTTGGGTCACGAAGCAGAGCGGTTCCCCATGCCTAATGCGACAAACATTGCAAATTATTGATAAATTTTCAGTTGCAAGCAGCTTTATTACAATTTGGGAAACTAACCTGGGTTGCATGACATCTGTTGCAAGAGTTGTATGTCCAAATTCTTCTTTGGAGTCCAAAAATGGGTAGCCGTTGAGGTTGATATGAGCATCGTAGATCCCTTGCCTCCCCAAAGCATCGCCAACCCATTTTGAAGCCATGGCTGCTGCCATCAGAGGGACAATGTAGCGGACTCCACCAGTTAACTCAAACATTATCACAACAAGGGACACAGTCATTCGTGTAACTCCTCCGAGTGCAGCAGCTGCGCCCACCATGGCATACAATCCTGGCGTAATGCAATCTTCACCAGCTGAACATTCTCCCGAAAAGAACCATAAAGTAGGGTGATTCCTGGAGTCAAAAGATTATATTCCAAATCTCATTCATTCCAGTTTTTCAATTAAATGTTCTGAGTAGAATAATTAAATTTCATACACTGCCAATTGTTCAACACCAATTCCAACAATTCTCCCGACAATTGCTCCAAAGCAGAGTGAAGGAATAAAAAGCCCTGCGGGTACCTTAACATACATTATTAAAAAGTGATATTTAACACGTCGCTCCGTTAAATACCAAATAAAGTTTGACAGGAATTACCTTAATACCAAATGTGAAAATAGTTAAAATGAATTTGAAAATAAGTGCGAGTAGTAAAAGCCACACGGCGTTGTGTACGCCTGGTCCTGCTTGTGAAATTTCAATTGATGATGTGGCATTGATGAAATTCCTCTTGTAATCGCTACACCAGAAATAAATAAAATTCCGACTATGACCTTTGCCTTTATTCTCGGTAGTATTAAAGCTTAAACTTACCACAAACCATCACTCACTCCAACACCACACTGAGAAAATAATAGATAAATCAATTTGGGCGTTGGCATCCTTGTGTAAGGATTCGGAAATGCACTGCAATCAATAGAATTAAACACTTAATAAATAAATAAAAGAATACACCAGTAAATGTAACAAGAAGCCAAATCCGGACTTACAAAACTGCTGTAACGAGCGTGACAATCAACACCTCTGTAACTGGGTATTGACCTAATTTGGATGACTTTCTGAAGCGACACCACCAAATATTGGCACGAATGAAGATATTACCAATCACACCCTGAAATATATACACAAATATAATAGTTGGCACGATATAACAGAATGTACAACGATGAGTACTTACCCCGATTATGCCAAGGCCAATGAATGGGACTAATTCAAAGAAGATCCAAGGCTTACTATACTCAACAAAAAACAACACTGAATGTTCGTTCCCAAACGGATTGATTGATTGCAGAACGAATGCTGCAACCAAAGCGCAAAAAAATGACCGCCAAAGTGTCTTCAAAGGAAAATAATAACTGACCTGCTCAAAAAAATCAAGTTAATTTGCATCTTGATTATGTGCAAGTTATCCATAAAATCTTACTTCTTCAAGACTGAACAAGACACCGCCTATTGGAGCACCGAAAGCGACGGACACTCCTGCTGCAGCAGCCGCAGAGAGAATCTCCCTCTTTTTGGCTTCATTCCGGCCATACTTAGGAAACAAATATGACAAAATATTTCCAATACAACAAGCAATGTGAACCATGGGTCCCTCTGCGCTAACACAAATTATTCATTGGGTGATTAATATTAATTTAGCAAAGGGCTTGTTAGGGACTCCGGAGTATACCTTTTCCCAAACTGAGACCTGCTGACACAGAGCATATTAAACCAACAGATTTAATCAAGAGTGTCCACTTCCCAAGATATCCTCGAATGATAAAACCGCTAAGAATAGTTTTGATCTGCAAAAAAAAGTTTAATTTTTATCGAAAGATAAATGCACAACTCGAACTTAAAATTTACCAAATACGTAATGTGACAAGAAAAACTAATAGAGTCACCTCAGGAATACCAGAACCGCACGCGTAGGGTGCGAACATTCTGACTAGAAGTGCTGCCAGGGACGAAAAAAACATAGCCCACATAACATAAAAAAAGTACTTCACAATATATGGACCGGCCCCATCATCGTTTCCGCCAAAGAGGACAGGCCAGGATGTCCACTAAATACAAGGGACACATAGTTTAATTTAGTATCTAAAAGAATCATACCAACCAATTTCTAATTTGAACTGCTCGCAGAAACTATTTTTATTTAGACTTCATGATACCTGCTTACAAGTTGTACCGGGTTGGCTTTCAGTTTGGTTGGAGGAAGAGGACCAACAACACTGTTCTTTGTTTAGCCAGAACGCCTCAGGACAGACTCCAAATTTCAAATCAGTCATCCAGCTGGCTCCAATGTCTATCACACCTGCCAAGGTTCCTGCGAAAACCCCCACGAGCAAAACGCACAGCCACCCACTCCACGCATCATGGGCTCCTTTAATTAAATCCCACATGGAGTCCTGAAAAAAAAATTACTGTTACCTCTCATTCTTTACCGTGGACTAGGGTATAAGAAAGCAAACTCAATCAAATTATCCAATGCAATTACTTGTTTCTTTTTGACAATATAACGATGTCGCATTCTATCTCTTGCAATATCACGTTGCCAATCAATGGTGTGGAAATCCTCATATTGGCCAATGCCGGGTATGTCATCAGAATCGTAGTAACCTATAAGATGTTTAACAATGAATGCAAATGTTTAATTTTATGAATCAGATATACGATCTAATGAGAAAGTTTTCTATACTTTGAGCAGGTGGTAATTCATCCTCCCGGATTTCATTTTCGTTCAGCGTCCCTTGATGTGTAATGTCGATCATATCTTCGTCCGAACTGAATGACGTCGTAAACTTGTCAATTGATTGCTGGAAGTAAAAACAGTAAAAAGCATGTTATGAGATTGTAATGACTTAATAAAAGGTACAGCACAAAATCAAATGTAATGGTAAATTAATTAGTAATAACATGTTGTGGTAAAACTTCATCTATTCAGAAATGCTAAAAACACCTTTGCCTATGTTTCGCCCTGTGAGTGTACATGGCATTAATGTACAGAATTAGCTTCAGTAATAAATAGAAAATATGACGTCATACATACAATAATATGAAGTACAAGCACATGTCTATGGTGTGAAACCTAATATCCAGACTATGGTTCTGTTATTACACTTAGATATTAGGTATTTCAATCATTCCGATCTGGGCGCCAAGAGAATTTCATCTACTAATTCTACAAGCACTGGCACTACAAAAACTTAGGTTTGGTAGTGCTAGGAATTAAGTGCGGATTACATTAATTCCAATTTACTACCCGAAGCAACAGGACCACAGATTCCATTTTTACTTAATCCGGCACATGGGACAATGATGGGCTGGATGCTTCTAGAATTGGTGACTACTATGCTGCACCATTGAGACAATTACAAATGTTATGTTAATTGTTAATCTCTGGGATAATAACGAATGGATAGGAACAACACTGTGAGATTAGGGAAACAAGTATGACATTTTAAATAAAATGCACTTATACGAAAACTAAAACATTCGACGTTGCAAGTAAGGAACGCAAACGGATGAGTAATGAGCGATTAAAGGGGAGAGTTAGGCACATGAATAGGAATACTAGGTATGTCTCTTATGTGGGCTTGTCTCTTGTCTGACACACCAGCCGAGATATATAGGTAAACAACTAGATAACACAAAAAATAATCAAGAACAAAGCATGCAAGAATATTAGTTCACCTTTCTTAGAGAGAGAGTTGAAGCTGATGGTAATGAGGTTTCGGCTTCCCTGTCACTGCTCACGGAGTGGTAATTGTGCACTGGAGTTCCTTGAGCAAGCGGTATTTGTATATTTGCTTTTCCCCATACCGGGTCTTTTCTCAGAGAGTCGGTTTCCATTCAGAGAACCCGTTCATTCTTTGGTCAGCAATTTGTCGGCCTGCAATTTAAAAGACAAGTACAAATTCAAAAGTTAGATAAGTTCCATAAAAATTCAAGCCCAATAAAATGGGTAGACTAGACTAGACTGTACAAATGAATGATATAATCCCGCATTCTGTTCAATTCAATTGTCAATTAGCCATTTGTAGTAGTGTTGTATTAAAGTAGAAACCTAACACTGCGAGAGACATTGAGGAGTAAATAAAGCATTTGAATTGAATTTACTAACAAATCAAGAAATTGTTGAACCTGGTACCCCACCACCACCACCGCTGCGCTAGATGCTTTCTCCATTTAAAATCGTTGAAATCAATCAGCCTCAAAAGTGTCACATGGAAATTAAATTCTATCTCAGGGGACATGAGTAAATTAAATTGCAAATAATTTCAGACCAGAGAAGAGAATTGCCTAATTTATGTGAATTTTGACAATCAGCCATTCCATCCTCAACCCTGACTCAATCTAAATACCCATAAACTCGAAGAAACACGACACAAATGACACATGTACAATACCCTCAACGCCTATAACAACACTCCAACATTCCGCATGGGCAAACTTCCAAAAAGTAGTATTTGAGGTTCCGGAAATTCTCACCTCGAAGATTAGATGTTTCTATTATTCTCCTTCTCCGTCCGATTCAAATCCCCCTGCTTAATGTCTGTACTTAATTAAACTCAGGGTTCGGCTGCAAGTGCGGAGATATCCACCTCCTTTGATTTGAAAAAACCACACAGTCGTACTCACACATTTACCACGGACGATTGTATTCGGCTGGAAGAGCAAACGTCAAATGATCCACCTCCAAATAATTGGGTATTAGAAATAAATTAAGTCCGCTGAATCACACTACTGCCCATCATATCCTCCTCATCCAACACGGCACAGCACCGTATGATGGAAAAGGGGTTTCAAAAACAGCGCAGGAAGACCTACATTCACGTTGGGTTTTATGCGGAGCAACTTCACTTCTAATTCTGTCGTCATTCACATCCCATCCATGCCCATCATCTGTGTTAGGGCCAGTCCACCCAAACACGAAACACATGAAATAAACGGAACAAAATTAAATCAAATACAAATTTCAAATTTTACAATAGTAATTTCAATCAAAATTTTCAAAGTAGTAGTCTTTAAATTGACTAGCGGAGCCGCGACCCGCTTCCAGCGGGTATAAGGCGGTTGTACTGGGTTTAATCCTTTTTTACGATGCAATT
>JAAXYW010003095.1:0-12777 GCA_036851895.1 Orthonychiurus folsomi | reverse complement strand
GTTTTGATGTATCACACTTGTATGTCAGTGCACTGGTACCGGTGTGAGAATTGTTTATCCGGGACCGAAGTGAAGGATGGATGTTGCAGGAAAGGGAGCGTGTAATGAAAATGTAATAAAATACTCAAGCAATTTAATGATATCACATATCTCTTGGAATGCACAAAAACCCATCGGAAATTTATGCCACATGTACGTCGAATGCGGAAGGTAACCACATACCCTGTACCTGAAGAAAGTGAGTTTTTTGATCTATGTTTGTCACGTCCCCAGTTTATTGAAAACATCATTCATATTAACGACACTCTAGCAACACTTTCAGAAATAGAATTAACCTCTGATAAAAATGCCAACGAAAAGCACATCTTGTTACAGGTCTACTGGTTTACCTTCCACGTTTATTTCAAAAGCAATCTTAAACCACTGTTCGAGTCAAAAACGGTAAATCCAAAAAATGAGTATTTGTGGATAGAGCTACAAGAGAATGATCAAACACTTCAAAATAAGCATTGGCAGCTACGGCAAGAGCCTCTTCTTGCTCAACTGAAAGGGCCAAATCTAGTATTATCACCCCACGCCAGTTTAAAAAAACTATGTGAAATGTTAACACAATGCCCACAGAAAGACATTGTGATAACCGGACCCGAATGGTGCATAGCCATTTATAAAATTGTCATAACAAAAATGCTATCAACGCCGTTGTTACCACCTTTCTTTCACCTTGCGTTGCAACTACTCTCATTTGTACAAGATAGAAAAGAATTCACAACATCTATTCGAGCATTCACACATGAATTGCGCAACTTTGTTATACGTCACTGGCACAGTGCCGTTCAAGAAATTAAAGAGCATGTAGAAAATGTTGAAATACCAGTTGATGATGACATAATAGAAATAGACAACCCAGAAGAGTTAAATGCGCCGCTGTTAAATATAAATAACCCACCCCCAAATCCACAAGCCTTGGCACGGCCATTTAGAAACCGACACCCACCTCGGTGGTTGCAGGATTACGTTCAACACTAATTAAGCGGTAGCACTACTCTTCTCGTTTGTCCATTAGAAGTAACGTTAAAAATAAATAAGTCCTAGTCATAATATATTAAAATCCCATTCCTAGTCCCCTCCAAATATGCATTTCCTCTGCCTTCTACTTCTTTCCCTAATCCTCCCTACCTCATACGGCCACATGCTGCGGCAAAACGGGAGGCTAAATCATCATTATTTCAACTCCATGGATGTCAAGGACACTCCTCTCTATTACTGTAACCCGGCAGTAAGTTCAAATCTGTTGTACCGGTTGCCTAAAACCATCAACTGCGACTTTGTCAAACTCGACAAACCAAGCTCAGTGGTTCCTGTTACCTTTTGGCTGGACACTCCGGGAATCCAAACTGTCCCGGCCCACATGTGCAAAGGTGTATCCACATACGCGTACAAAAGCAAATTTTTCTTCGGAGGATACGCAGAAAAGGAGGTCACGAATGATATCTACATAACCCAACACGACTGCGACGAAATGATTAGAACCAAACCATCACCGGACGGACAAGCCCTTCAAAAAATCACACCAAACTCTTGGGCCACAAAAAATGAGATCACCATCGACTTTGCTTGGCCAGAGTATAATGAAGAGTTGGTAAAGAATTACATGGTCTCCGTTATCAAGATCACACGTAGCAACGAAGATCAGAGCGTCATCAGCCCCATCCCTCTAGCCGCAAATTGCCTTTTTTCCCAAGGTACGTGCCGAGCCCAAGACCAGTCATTATTGATTTGGAATCAAGAATTAGCCACGACTTGCAGATTGACCAAAGGACCCAGTACGCTGTGTCTGTACAGTCAAAGCGACGAACGCCTCACATGCCCCCAACAAACGATTGCAATTACTAAACCAACTCCAATTGCCCTATGCGGCGTAAATTTAATGACATCACAACAAGGTTTGCTACTAACCACTGATGAGCCAGATACGATTAGAAACGACACAACAACCACGGCTATGGTAGACCGCCTCACCCGCGTAAAAATATCTGAAAGACCTCGTCGCGCAATAATTCCACCTTATGTGGAGGCGGAAGATGATGATGACGAATTACTAACTACACAACCCGCAACTAAATCTTCAATCCCCGTTACCTCAAGCCAAACGCCACCGCCTTATGTGGAAGAAGACAATGATGCTGAGGAATTTCTAATCGTACAACCCGTGCCGGCAACTTCGATTCCTGTCACGCTAAGCAAGAAAACGCCACCTCTCATAGATGACGAGACACCTAGCCTAAAAGAAGGAGCAGAAATTATTATGGACACAGAAGTCACCAAGAACAAAGAAACAACAATCCAACCACCTGCTTATATAGGATCTATTGAAATTGATCCAGATGACTATGCATTCTTTGAAGAAACTCGACAAACGAACGACAATACCCAAACAACTGGGGCACCGTATCATGAGGCAGAAGAGGAATATGATGAGAACGACACTATCCATCCCTTAAGTTGGCCTCCTCTACCTGCAGCAGTCCCCAAACTAACCAGTGCGACCAGGCCCGAAAACCCCAGTACAACCTCAAAACCTGTACAGAAAAAGCCTAGCCATACTGCACATCATCATGACGCACAATCAACTGAAGGTCTTGACAAACAAAGCTCGTTTACTCCTAATCCTCGGCCAATACAAACGCCACTGAATCATCCAAGCCTGACTCATTTACCGGTCCAAAAGAAAAAATCAGCACGAGTAGCATACGAGGAACACAACAAGCAATTTTGGAAGCAATGAGCACAATTTTACAAATCTACGTTTCAATCTACAACAACGCCCAAACCCGATGAAAAAAATAAAACTCGTAGCGAAACAAAAGTAACACATGAAAAACTAGTATATGAAGGGTCAGAGCAGGAAGTAGTTTATGCCCTGAACCCGGATTTGTCCAATAGAGAATCAAGGTTATTCACCAGTCAGGAAAATAATGCCAGAATGCAATACCTATTTGACATCATCAGGCATAATCTAACCAGTGCAATTCAGGAAGTTCATCACAACACTTGCATCAACCAACGCATGATGTTGGATCTACTAATAGCTTTAGCGGAACAACGAAATGCCGGTTTCATTGCACGGGTACTCCTCAGGGATGAGAGATACCACATCAAAAATCTAGGTGATGTCCTAGAATTACTCCAATGCATCTCCATTAATACTTATCATTTCACACCACGCAATACCACTACTTCATGCACCAGAAATCACCCGGTCACTTTTATTCATGATCATGTGAAATTACAAGGCTTCGTACAAGAAATTAGCCACGAAATTACCCTGGAACCCGAGTTGATTGAATGTGATCAACAAAAGCCATTTTATTTTGATACCAAAACAGATGGCGCCCTTCTTCTGGCAAACGAATCTACTCAATTCAGAATACCGTTTTTGCCAACGGCCGAGCAGTTCGATAAGAAAATAATCCCTCTACAAGAACAGATCTTTCAGACACAGGGTGTATTCTCTTCAGCCCAGCTCAGTGGGCAGGACACATTGATGTCCCTTATGCAACAGGCCCAGTCCACAGCGACAATGACTCACACCCTGAAGAAAGTCGCCTCTGGACAATCCCTCACTTTCGAACAACAGCAAATAGCGGAGGCGCTGAGACGAGCTACGCTAAACACAATCCAATCACTGCTGTATCAAATAGGGCTAGCTATCTTGCTGATTGCATTGCTCATAGCAGCAATAAAAATCACCTGCTGTTTTCGGAAACCGTTGTTCAAATGTTTATGTTCCTGCTGCTTAGCAATCCAACAACACCGAGCTAGGATTCGTCAAGAAAACGGGGACCCCGCAGCTCTAGAATTACCTCCCCCGTACCACACCGGTCTCGCACGAAGATTAGCAACTTCCTTACCGGCTGAAGGAGCCTCGGTCCAAACTACAGTGTTAGCCATTGAAAAAGACCCAGCAGGCTTGTATCCTTTTTTACCATCAGCACCAAAACTGGACATCCAGGAACCATTTACCATTGACGCACAGGGATCATCCGGTCAAGCGCTAAACGATGCAAGAAAAACTCAAAAACCTGCCCCTGACGCTGAGTCCACAGACATACCATATGGCCAAGCCATTCTTTACTCTAATATTCCTTATGATGATTAATCCGATTAAGAAACAACACAACTAACCTGGACTCTCACTAATCCCTAGATGCATCTCCTTCCCACATTTCTCCTTATCACCCTCGCCGGAGCTTCTCAGGAATTCCCTTCAACGACCACTCATGTTTCACAGCACCAAGACACAAGTGAATGGGTACTCAGCCACCTTTGCCCGTTGCAACCAAATTACGTCTATGATTTAAGTCTTTCTCGTCGAGTTGTGTTACTCCATGTACAAGATTATTACTTAACGCCTTCTCCACAATTAGCTTACGTGTGTAACTTATTAAAAACAACAGTACGTACCACCAACGTGACTGCCCAAGCAAAGAAAAAGGCACCAATTTCTGCACAATACATCCATACGGTCATCAGTCAGTTTTATGATACGGCAAATGTCACTCACGAAGAATGCATCAGTATAATTAACACTCTGAAAACCCCGTCCGGCCTGAACCTGTACACCTTGCCTAATCATCCTAAGTCAACATACCCAGATCAAAATATCTTCAGTATCTATACTGCCCTTCCACCCAAATCTACATGGAAAGAACCTCAATATCGCTCAGTTTTACATTTCTTAACACCCCAAAACCAAGTACAACCGAATATGTACGAATATACCTACGCAGACTACACCATCCAACAAGTTCCGGTTATACAAGATGACAGTCAGGTTCTTCTCCTACCCCCACCTCCGTTTGTCACAAGCTCACCTTGCGATGTTTCAAAAGGGGTTTGCAGAACTCAACATGGCCTCCTCATTTTCCATTATCCAAAACGGTACGACTATGCCTCCAATAAATCACCGCTAATAAGCCGCGTTGATTCATGCCTCGTATCCATATCCTCAGTCATTTGTCCCAAATTAGGACTCAGAGTTACTGAGCTCACAACAACAACCGATTGCCAAGTAACACCAAGTTTAATCAAGATTCGAGCAACAACAAGCGCTCTACAAGTTGCAAACAGCACCACCTTTTCAGGCGACACTGAACTTCGTCGATTCCTGGCTCAATTTACCCCATCTTCAATCCGACACATTCAAGCTATCCGCATGACCCAGTAATAGAACACCACTAACGACACCTCTTTCTCCAATAAAACATTACAAATACAAAATTACAACTCTTTACAACCCCCTCTAGTTATCCATGATGTTCCTCCCAATCATCATACTACATTTAGTCACCTTGGCCTCATCATCCAATCTAACATTTCACCTGGACCCTGAAGACCATATAGCAAGAATTGAGGTCCAAAAAGCATCGCTTAGAGTCACTGGCCCAGTTTACCAGCTTGGTTACATCCACAATCATCACCAAAATTGCCCGTTTTCACTAAAAAACTCAATATCCGTAGCAGCAACGTTCTTGTCAAACGCTATAGCTGACTCCCAGTTGAGAGCTTTTCGCTGCAGCCGGCACAATAAAACCTGGACTCGTACCTTTAATCATTCCGGCCCAGTCTCTTGGAAAATAACCACAACAATTGAACGAGTTAGAAAATCAGCTTGTGTCTACATGGCTGATAATAAGCTCAGCGTAAAGGATGGCCCCCTTCTCTACAAATACCCGGGACACTATGAAACCAAGAATAAATTCATCCTTAATAGTACTATGTTGTATGCAACAGCCGACTGGTCTGAACAAGTCACCAATTATCATCTCGAACAAATTAATCTGACATTTAGCCCGCAAACTGGACAACTCCAATTTAGTGACAGTGAAATCCTACCAAACTGCGTATTTAAAAACAACTACTGTTACGACACCAACTCCACACTAATTTGGAATACCCGTCACAATGCGACTTGCCAGCTAACTCAACGCACAGCGGCTCAATGTTATCTTACACCAAATCAACTAACCTGTCCCTCCATTGGGATCACAATTCTCAGTGCCGCCGCAGAAAATCAGCACTACTGCGGCGACAACTTAGGAGTGGCGCGCATGAGACTTGTATCGTTCGTACCACACGACGTCAGTAATGAACTTCAGACTTATCAAATCTCTAATCTGGACCTCAAATTCGAAGAATTCTATCGAGATATCGACACAAATAACCCTCAACATATTGTAATTTTCCATTTGAGTGTGTGCGGTATACTCCCAACAGATATTGAATACCCCGCCAAAAATGTAACTATGTCCGGACCCATCAACCCTGATTCTGAATTTACCGAGGAAGCTTTATTCGACATCCCGTTAGGAGCAATTCACGTGTCCGAACTAACCAAAACACAAGGATCGGATCACCTGTCCACATCATCTGAGCTAGAACCTCCAAAGTAAAAACCTTAGCCTCCCTTCTTTTACCAAGCACCTTTCTTCATTTTTCTACAGATATAATCAAGCGACTAACTACCACTTACCTGTCCTCAGTATGGAAAAAATAGCCACTTTCATCTTCCTCCTGACTCTCACTTCGGCCGCACGAACCATGGCAACTCTTCAGCTTGATGATAAGATAATCAACCACTTGTTTAACCCTCGCAAGCCTCATCTGGACTTCAATCAATTTGGAAAAATAACAAAGGATTCACACCCAATAACTAATCCGGCCCAACTCAGCTTATGGACCATAGCATCAATGTTCAAGGTTAACAACTCAAATTTGGACTGTACCCCTGAGCTTTTTCATCAGGCCTCCATAATACCCACCTATATCCGTACATCTCATTCAATTGGTCCCGTCACTCGAGCAATTCTGTGTGAAAAAGTACGATCATCTGTAGACACATATATGTACTTCTTTGGACAAAAGGAAGCTGTTCACAAGTCTTGGTCCATGCCTATTACAGCATTTGGCTGCCGCCAGGTAATCAACCATATGACAGATTTAAAAGGTTCCCCGCTGGTCCAGAAACGATGGAATCATTGGTCAACCACCCATGAAGCTGACGCCCCATATTATTGGCTTGCTTCCGATTATGACGAAGTAGATAATTATCAAGTAACCAAACTGAATATTACTGTCGATCCGGCTGATCAGCAAACCGTAATTGCAGACAGAGTCAAATTCCCACACCCATGTTCCATTAATCAAGGGGCATGTGTTACTATCAATCAAGGTATTCTACTCTGGTCAAATGATCTGATTATAAATGGAACGTTAGACTGCCAGGAGAAGTTCTTCAGACATCAGCCCTGCCTTCTCTCTAACGTCTCCCTCCACTGCATCGACACGGGAATAATTGTCACATCTATATCTCAACCACCTTCGTGTGCAACTCGTCTTGCGTTTGTACGAATGGTTCTTACTAATGATCATAGGGATCCCACTTTGTTAGCTGCAGACGACCTCACTCCACCGACAAGCCGGTTCGAAGACTTATACGATGATTTCTTTGCCAACTATTCAAGGAACATCACTATGCTAGTGTCTCAATACGACACTTGCCGTTTTCAAAAATAAATTAAACTTCTTTGCCAACTTCCCAACAAAGAAAAAAATAAACTACAACGTTACTACGATAATTGCCGTTCCCAAAATATAAACCTCAGTTTCCTCCTAACATTCAGCAAGTCCTCATCTCCATCAACCACACCTCTTTCATTTCCAGTTCTCACATAGTCCTTTCTTCATACTAGACCCAATACCATGGCTACACCAAATTCACAACAAATTATAGAAGCTTGGGTGCAATCCTTGCCAACTTCTACAACGCCTCCGCAGCGCATTCAATTGGTCGCTGACGAGATCCACCGCCTAACCCAGGATCTATCATTGCTACACTTTCAACGCGTAGCATTTCAGCTCACCATATGCATTGGGTCCCAGTTATATAATATCCCGATCATCTCAATCCCAGATGTCATGGCTCAGATCCGAACCATTGAGGGCTGCCAACTATACCTCCTTAAGATAACAGCCGCAATACTCCTAGACCCTCAAACAGAAGAAAAGTTTCACGACTTCGCAAAGCAGCTTCTACAAGTTCTTCATAATACACTTGCAAGAGACAGCAGACCGACTGAATCCATCAATGTCGAAATTGAGGCCGCAAGAACCCTAGGACTAACTCAAATAGTCATCCAAGGCACAGTCACGCCAGAAAAAACCGCAAATCTGTTCTTCCAGTCACTCAAACGAAATTTACCGCGAAAAATCAGTATCAACCATCAGCAACAAATCTTGAACGAGCAACTAACCACCCTGCTAGCCATCTTGTCGGTGCCTGAACTGGTCCAGTTCTCTAAAAATTTTCACACCTGGCTATCCTCCCAGAAAACTAGAAGTTTCACCATAGATATCGCAGCCGAACCCCCGACACCAGAAAAAATCTCAGTTATTGAACACGTCAATCAAATGACAAAATTATTTTAAGAAAAACAACGCTTCCGGACCCAAGGATTTGAACAATTTCTTAATCGGTGTCTCACATTCATCTTTCAGCAACAACCAGACCGCCTCAGAGATCAAATTGTATTGCGAGGGATTGACATCCTGAACGACCTAGCTGCCGATCAACCACAAGTCCCACCAACTGGCCCCTTGTAAGCCCCACAAAATCATCATGGAATACCAACTCATAGCATTACTCCTCATCTTCATAATCCTGCTTGTACAAGTAATCAACTATAGGCTTAGGACAGAAGAATTAGTCAACTCAGCTCCCCTTCAGGTCAAAGTTATATCATCAAGCCGTTAGGTACTGTTTAATGATTTACTATTAACCCAAATCCTGCTTCACCTCGCATTGCATGATATCGAAACACTTTTAATTACTTTTGGAACACCTAAACGCCACCTTATAACAAAAATGGCCGACCGATGGCGCAGAGAGATTCTGCGTAATTTTTCAGAATACTATAAGCAAGCACAAAGCTAATAGATCGCACCGCCTAAAAACAGTGTCATGCCAGGCAGAACCAGAACCAAGCCTCAATGTCCATCCGAATCCATTTGATGACATGTGGGAAAATAAACAAATACGGGTTAGAAACTTAAAGCTGTCGTTGGCCGTCCTAGAATCATCATACTATGAATTAAGTCGCCTAACAGCCACTACCTTCTGGTCAATCGAACTAGTATATTATGAAAAGCAGGGAATTGCACGGATAGTCCAAGCCCTGCACGGATACCCTAACCTGGAATCCCTATGTTTAGAGCTTGATGAATCAGTCGAAGAACAGTTTATTTTCACACATATTAATTTCCAGCCCACGCTTTCCCTGATAATTCGACAAATTATTATTCCCATTTGGGAAGGCAGCCAACTTATCCCACTTCCCAAATTCCATGAGATTATAATTGGCCAACATGTATTCTTTCATGGAAAGGGATTCGTGATGCAAGAATATCTTGGCAGCCGTCTTGGTTCTAACCCTTGCCTTGGCTCTAACCCTCATAATATGTCAAACGCCACTCCTTCCCTTTCAAGCATCCGGTATAGCTTATATGACAGACTCTACATGAAAACTAACCAATTCTACCCTACAGAGTCATTCAGCGACGATGAATGGGATGTAACGTCTAATTAGGACATATAGCAAAAGAAGTTCAACCTTTAACTAGCAAAGCACTAATATCTTCGTAAGAAAAAAAAAGAAAAAAAAAAAAAAAAAAAAGGCGCTTTCATTCAGTAATCCCCAAGAGACAAATTTCTTGCGCAATAATTTCTCAGAAATTAATTCCTCGCTCAATGATCATGGAGTGGTTAATTTTTGCCCATAATCAACTCACACTCAATAATCCTTCAACAGTGAAGTTTTCAATTAATAACCCTTGAGAAATTAGTTTCTCGCTAGTAGATCATAAGAAAGTTAATTTTTCGCCAATAAGTCGTTGCACAAATTACATTGCTGCTTATAAATCATTGGACAACTGATTTCTCGTTCCTAAATCCTTCAGAAATTAATTTTGTGCACACAAATCCTAGAAGAATCGACTTTTCGATCATAAAACAGCAAGAAGTTAATTTCTCAACCATTAATACTCAAAAGAGTAAATGTCTCGCTCAACCAAACGAATAAAAAACCTGTCTTCCGCTCAAATATTACTCAAAACATTAATGCCTCGGGCATTATTCTAGAAAAAGTTAATTTCCCCCTCCAACAATTATTACAAACATTAATTTCTCGGAAACTTTACTCCCCTCCTCACACAACCATTACATAATTTATAATCCTTGGAATCCAATTTCTGGCTCCAATAACCCTCGGAGCCTTAATGTCCCCATCAGTCACCCTCAAGAAATTAATGTTTCCACAGAAAATCCGTGCAAAATCAACTCCTCAGTTTTGTATCTCTTAATAAACCAATTCTTTCAGCCAAGCATTCAGTAGAGTAAGTTTCTCACTCACTAGCGCAGTACTAGACACCAGATAATAATTCCACCATCAATTCAAAAGTCAAGTTACCTCAGTTAGAAATTCGTAATACTTGCAATTGAAACAGCAGCCCAACTACAGTGCATCCCAGAGTCCTTGCCGCCAGCCCGCGGATTTGCAACGGATAATTCACCTTAGTAATCCACACATGTTCACTTGGCCGGTTTAGATTTGGCAATATTTAGTAACAAAAAGTAGCTTCATGCCAAAAGTGAAAGGCAGTTCAGTCACTTTGCAATTTCAAGTTTGAAAGACAGTTTGCCGCACCGCCAAATATGACTATCATTCATGCCCTGTGTTTCATTGGCCTCCCCTACATTTAACACACAATTTTTTTTCTCTCTCTCTTCTTTCATTCCCCTCAACACCCCGCAGCCTTTAGCAATCTTAATCCTTCCTGTGCTTTAAGAGTTTAAGTCCTGTTAGTTAACAAGTTAACATTTGAAGAAAAATATATCACAAAATAAAATGCAAGACTTAAATAACCCTATTTACTTGAGACAGAAATATGCAGGTAATAATGAAGAAAAGTAATTTTAATAATAACATATGGTGTAAAACAAATAATATTAGTACCAAATTTCATGTATTAAAATAGTTTATAGGCCTAATTACACTTCTTGCTTAAAAAATTGCCTGCCCTTAACATAGCCAGACAAAAGCTATAGTCTACTAATGGCATTGCTATACTTTGCTGTATTAATGCACTGCAACCACAAATAAAATCCAAGTTACAAATTAATCCGCTTAAGCAATTAATCATATGCCTAATTAAAACCGTAATTAAGATGGAGCGGATTCAGCCTACTTGCTTACAAGCAAACAAGCTATGCTGCAGTTAAATAAAAAATGTAGTAATTTAAAATAATGTAACGTGCTACGTACGAACGAAGTTCATTGCAAGCCTTACTTTACCCATAGAATTATATTATAGCAGTTATTATGGTTATTTAAAAGTTAAGTTCACTAAGTAAACTTAAAATTAGATCTTGGAATAAATAATATTGTGCAGGGATAAAAAGCCAGTTAACTCCATGGCAAAATTAAACCACGCTCAGCGTCAATGTCACAGACGCGGCAATTGGACAACTCCTGCGAGGAATAAGTTTAGTGTTAAAAGGTTATGCAACCATAGCCTCATGAAGATGTTTATTTAGTCAAATACTATAGTTCTAACCACAATCTAACTTACGAAAACGACGTGTGTCAACAATTAATGTACTAACACGTTTGCTGATTAGGATTTAAAAACTAGAAATATTTAGGTGAATTTAGAACCACCATGATAGCTGCTTTGGATTGTTCAATTTAGGAAATTAGAGCGTGGAAATAAAAATCAAAATAAGCATCTCAACTCCAGCCTTTGGCCTTGCTTTGCCCCGTGCCAAAAAGCATTTTCGGATACAAGTCTACACAATGAGCCGTTTGGCAAGTCGACAAATTACAAGCTACCCAAGCAGCGCAATCTGCCCCGTTACCCCCATGTTGCAACAAGTTGGCAGCGCCCCAATTTCATATGTACACGAAAATCCCAATGCCTCGACCGACTTCCTTCATCAAATCCAATAATCCGTGGACACGGGTCAAGGCATCATCCAACAAATCATAAAGTCCCCTTCCCAATCGGTCAACTCATAGCCCCCGTCTCGTGAAATTCTCAAAATTCACCTCTAATCAATTTCAAGAATTATTTTTCGATCCAGCAGTCCGCCAACGAACTCAGAACATTTTGTGCTAGCTGGAATGTTAAAATCTAAACCCACAACAGTCTTTCCGGGCCCGATCTCCCTACCTCCCTCATATTCAGATTCAACATGAATTCTATGTCTCGGTTTTAATCCAACTTGGTTTCCACATCATGACGCACACTCCTCCTTCGATTTGACGTCAAAGACGGAATGAATAAAGAGGCCATTGATTCGGATCAAAATGATGTCCAAAAGAAGCACGAAACCCAAATTGCCTTGAAATTAATAAGATGCCCAATGAATCATAAATCTCAGTTTGGCAATATCTGAAGTTTGATTTATTAATCCTCCGGTCCACAAGCAGGTTCTACCTTTCCCTACAATTACTACGTCTTGACTACATCTAATCTGGGACTACATGTTTACATGTCCCGGACTCATGTGTGTATGACATTTAATCCTGAATTCAACGTCGAGACGGACCAGCTTTCCTTCTGGCGCTACGTCTGACCCCATGTTCGGACTCTACAGTCCGCTAGGAAAATGATTTGTAACTGTTCGGGCTTGTCCCGATAAATGTGGCAACTTAAATGCCG
>JAAXYW010003094.1:0-12777 GCA_036851895.1 Orthonychiurus folsomi | reverse complement strand
GATCTTTATTGATTCAAACCAATTTTTGAATTCTAAACTCAGCAGTTTGGTAACAAATTTAAAAGACAGCAATCATAATTTTTCACTAATGAAACAATATTTTAAAGAAAAACATTCCTATTTGTTGCAAAAGGGTGTATATTGTTATGACTACATAGATTCTTGGGAAAAATTTAATGAAACAAAGCTACCTTCTCGCAAATGTTTTTACAACCATTTAACAGATCAAAATATATCCAAAGATGACTACAAATATGCCAAGAAAATATATAAACTTTTCAATTGTTCTACATTGGGCTCTTATCACGACAAGTATCTCTTGGCTGATTCATTTCTTCTTGCTGAAGTATTTGAAGGGTTTAGAAAGATGAGTTTAAGCTACTACAAATTAGACCCCTTGCACTATTACTCTACGCCAGGTTTAGCCTGGGATTCTGCTTTGTTGCACAGTAAAATTCAGTTAGAAAAGTTAACAGATATTGAAACTTATATGTTTTTTGAGTTATCAGTGCGTGGAGGGGTATCAATGGTTACCAAACGCTTTGCAGAAGCTCAAAACAAATACATTAGTAATTGTTACGACACGAATAATCAGAACTATTTACTAATGCTTGACAAGAATAATTTGTATGGAGAATCAATGAGAGGGTTTCTACCCACGCATGGATTTAAGTTTGTAAAAAACATAGACCTATTAAAGATTCTAAATACACCTGATTCTAACCCTGTAGGTTATTTTCTCGAGGTTGATCTGTTGTATAGCAAACACTTACACGATGATCATAAAGATTTGCCGTTAGCCCCAGAGAAAACTACTATTCCTCGAAATAAGTTAAGCCCTTACCAACTAAAACTAATTGAGGATTTCGAAATGAATTATTCAGGACAATAACCTAAGTTAGTTTCTCACTTAGGACCACGAAACAATTATGTTCTCCATTATTCAACTTTAAAATATTATGTTAAGTTAGGTTTAGAGGTTACTAAAATACATCGAATAATACAGTTTAATCAAAGCCCTTTCTTAAAATGATTTATAGATTTCAATACGTTAAAGAGAAGTGAGGCTTGCACAGCCTTTGAGCAAAATTTTTTTAAGCTAATGAATAATGCTGTTTTTGGGCGTAGTTGTATGAATATGAGAAAAATGAAGTCTGTGAAAGTTGTTAATACACTAAATCGAGCTACTAAGTTAATTTCATCCCCTTTATGTGAGACATACAAAATTCTTGGTAAAAATTTAGTCTTAATTAGTATGAGACCAAAGTTTGTGCGCTTAGATAAACCAATTTATGTAGGTTGTACTATTTTGGATTCTAGCAAGGTTTCAGTTTTTAAGTTTCATTATGGGAGAATACGTAAGTGGTATAGAAATAAAGCAGAGCTATGCTTAACTGACAGAGATTCACTGCTTTACAACATTCACACATTTGATGTTTTTAAAGATATGAAATCACGTTCAAAATATTTTGATTTCAGTAATTATAAAAAGAATCATTTTCTTTTTTCAAATAGAAATAAAAAGGGTATAGGGAAAATGAAAGATGAAATGGGTGGACGTATAATTGTAAGTTATGTATCCCCTGGGATTAAATCTTATTCTATACTCACAAAAGACGAAACAAAAAAGCGCTGCCAAGGGGGTACCAGACCTAATTAGACAAAAGTTTCTTAACCATAAAATATTCCTTAGTGTATTGAAAAGTCAGAACAAAATATTCTGTCGTTCTAAACGAATTCAATCTTTTAAGCATACTATACGTACTGTAAGTTCTGTTAAAATTGCTCTCCATCCGTTTGATAGTAAGAGATGGATATTTAATGATGGTATAAATACCCTTCCTCATAATCATTATAAAATCCCTAAATATTAGTCTACGTTTAGTAGTCTTAAATTACCTCTCTGGCTCTTAATCCTTATCTAGTTACTAATTTAGAATGAATATGAGTAATCATGAATTAGGGTATTTATTACATTTATATACACCTAACTCAGTGTTTACAAGCGTGTACCACTCAACTCATATAAGTGAATGTACTATAGACAATTTTGCTATAATTGTTAATAATGAACCTTCTCACTTAAGTGGTGGACATTGGATTAGTTTTTATAAACATAAAAACAGTAACGTTTTAGAATTTTTTGACTCCTTAGCTTATCCTATAGAAATGTGTGACCATTATATTAACACATTTGCCTACCAAAATGCAAACAAAATTATTTATACTAGTCTACCTTATCAAGAACCTAGCACAACTGTTTGTGGGGCTTTTTGCTTATACTTTCTTATACATCGGTGTATAGGATATACATTTGATGAAATTATTAAGTCCTTAGATGCTAAGAATTTAGAACTTAATACCGTCAAAATGTTAGGTTACATTCAACATTTATGTCAAGATAAAAATTTAATTCATAGAACACTTCATGTTACTTTTGAATGTAGTGGGGACAATCTAACTTTAAAATCGTGTTGATTATTTAAAAACCAACCTATATTTCTAGAATTATAACCCCTTCTTATTTACGACTCTCGCCTTCAGCAATAATACCTACAAAAGCTACTCAAGGATCTGCTGGGTTTGATATTTCTAGGTAAACATGCAAATAAAAAATTTATATTTAGTTAGAAAATATTTTTAAAAAATCAAAGTTAATGAGAATTTTTAATTGCAGCCCTATTAATGTGATTGTTCTTCCAATGTAATCTATAGTCATTGACACTCAACTTCGATTAAACATTCCTACAGGGATGGTTGGAATGATTTCTACACGTTCCAGTATGGCTTTGAAGTTGGTTCTGACAACAGGTACTAGTTTGACTATACGTCCCCTAACTAAAAATAATAACAAGTACTAACAATGCTTAAAAAGGTGGAGTAATTGATTCTGACTACACTGGGAGTATAGGAGTTTCACTACTTAATTTTGGATCCCAACCTTACGATATATCTGCTGGAGATAGGATAGCTCAAATCCTTTTCCTCAAACTATACGACAAACCTTTGAAAGAACGAAACATTGAAATCAAGAGTCTTCGCGGAATCAACGGTTTTGGATCAACAGGGGTGTAATATGTATAAGATGTATTTTATATAAGTATGAATTAGAATGTAGGATAAATTAGTCTTAAGTAGATAGTTAAGAAGAACACATATAAACTCAAAATATCAACTACAAATAGTTATGTCATTTTATATGTATTTACCATCTAATGGATCCCAAACTTATTTTCCAAACAATAAAATATCTAATTTCACCACAAAGTTACCGTATACTTTAAATTCGTCAATGAATACCTACGAAGTAGCCTTAACAGAATTATCTTATGTTCATTCAATGAAAACGTTCTCGGATGCTACAGAAAATAAAATTAAAGTGACTCCAACAAATGCAAATTCTAGTGAAACCACGTATGCAATTTCTCTCCCAAATTTTCATTATAGCACTGTATCACAATTAATTGAACACATCAAACAAGGACAGTCAAGCACACAACCAGGCGGAGGTAACCCTGCATTGAAGAATTTTACAATAGAATATTCTAAACCACGAGGTAGAGTTACAATTGATGTTCTATTTACGTATGATATTCATATAAGTCAAAAACTTTCATATATTCTGGGATTCAAAGGAAAGGATGTATTTTCAAAAGGAAAATGGGTGGGTGAGTCTCCACCTGATTTAAGAATTGGAAGAAATCATATATTTATTTATACGGATATCATCGAACATCAAATTGTAGGATCGTGTCAAGTACCCCTTCTTAGAGTATTAAACATAACTGGAAGTGAAGATGAAATTGTAAATGTCATGTTTCACTCTCCTTATTATTTACCAATATCTAGAAGTGATATTGAAACTATAAAAGTACTATTGTCTGATGAATTTGGTACTGAATTACCTATAACTAAGGGACAAGTAACACTAGTTCTTCATTTTAGACCTAAAGCTGGTAGTGTACTCATGTCAAATGGATTCTCTAATTAAACACCCGTGTTCTTGGATTATAGCAGGTTGTTCACAAGCTGGAAAAACATTTTACCTACAAGAGGTTATAAGAAATATTGACACTATTTTTAGTTCCAGAGTTAGTAGTATTATTATATCTTACACTCAAGATCAAGAACTCTATCGTACAATAGAAACTATTGATTCTAGAGTTAAACTAGTTCACCAAAAAGATATATTAAATCCTATTTATGATAGCGTAATTATATATGATGATCAAATGAATCAGAATATGAAGGATAATTCAATTTCTGACTTGTTTACCCAAAGAGTACATCATAACAGGACAAGTGTTATTATTCTATGTCAAAATCTTTATGCGCAGGGTAAATTTGGTCGAAATATTAGACTGAATACTCATTATATGACAATTTTTAAGTCACCTATGTTTATATCCCAAGTTTGATTACTTGGTAGACAATTGTATCCCGAACATTCTAAATTTCTACATTCCGCTTATAAAGAGGCTACTCGTATACAGTATGGAAATCTATTTCTAGATTTACATCCATCAACCCCCGATAATCTCAGGGTACGTAGCGGTCTGATGCCACATGAAACCGATAGCTTGGTTTATCGACCACTAGAATAAAAACATATTTACCCTTAGTGTTCCACATAGTAGACACTCAGACTTGAACAACGCGTTGTACTGTGAAGTGCTTGTATGTAACCTAAACCTAACTATTGAGACTATGATAATAGTAAAATGGATCTCTGTTTAAAGCAAAACTGTGATTTTTTTAAAAAATTAAGAAAGAAACTTTCGAAAAACAAGCGACGCCAAGTAATTACCAAAGCTTCACCTGCAAATATAAATAGCGTTTCAGAAGTAGCTTTAAATTTATAAAAAGGTAATATACCCATTCCTCAAAATAACTTGAAAAAGTTGAAAAAGTATAAAAAAGAGATACGAAAGCTTGGCAAAATATCAACATCTAACAAGCAAAAACGGGAAATACTAATACAACGGGGAGGATTTCTACCACTGATACTATCACCTCTTTTATCCTTAGCTGCTGGATTAGCTGGGAAAGCAATTGCATCAAAATTACAGATATAATGACTTCTAAAATGAAACTAATTTCTTTAGCTGAATATGATTTTTTAAAGTCTCTCCAAAAAAGCCAGATCTCTTTACCACCTGAACAGAAGGTCTTACTTGATTCAGAAAAAATGCCGGATGATATCAAACTAGCTATGTATTCACATTCTTTAAGTAATCGAAACAAGAAAGTTAGACTTGACTTAAGCAAACACGAAGGTAATGTTAAAACAAGTGAGAAAGAACAAGTTAGAGCCGAAGAAGAAATTGAAAATATTATGACACCCAACGATTGGAAGTTACTTGATTCGATTCCTAAATCCTTTAAAGGAAACGCTGCAATTATTATGCGGATATTAAGAAAAAATCCTAACATTATGTATTGGAATCATAAAGTTCAAGTATATCTTGAAGGAAAAATGCGTAAGGAGGCTAACATTATGGATCTTTTGAGCTATGTTTTACGACCTCGTCTCCATTGGAGTAAGTCACCTCCTGGAGCAAATCATTTTATATGGTATCTGAAACATCTTAATGTTCCTTTTACGTCACTAGGAAGTCATATGAGAAAAGAGTTTAGCAGAGTGACTGCATCAGCGTTAAAGTTAAAAGCGACACCATTTTCAACACGTAGTACTACTTTGGCGCGAACTCCTAATCGATATTATTCCGAAGGATCCTCCAACGTAAATTATGAAGATAATGAAAAAGTAGAACCTTCTGATGATGAGTCTCCCCAACCAGATGCACAATCGCTTCTCAGTTCCTTTTTAAATAGTAAATGGATAAACACTAATAAACGCAACCCATACAAATAGAGCTCCAAGACTTAATAAACTCTGCAAGCAGAGATCCAGAAGAGCGGCTGCGAACTTCAAATGACACAACGAACCCCCTACACAAAGTTCAAAACCCCGTCACAATCGCCATGAATCCCACCACACAACTTCCATGAAATTCCACTACATGACCTCCGTGAAATAATCCTCCCTCTCAACCTTGGTCAATCTTGACCTGACCGCTTTCATCATATTCCGATCTCACCAACTCCGTAAAAATATGCTGCAATAGAATCCGTTACAGGATCAAGGCATATCGAGAACTTGTAAACCCAATTGCACTGGTGCACTACTGATCAATTGTGCTCAACTAAACAAATGATGAACAGAATGAATGGCTATACAGAATTCCAGTTCTCCCTTTTGTCTCATGATTTCCTCCAATTCATAAAGTTTGTAGAGTGGCCATAGCGTATTTCCAGTAACGTCTCCCATTTTCTTAAATCGCGGTACTTCAAAAACGTAGCTAGCCATCACTGGTTTAAGTTGGCGAAAGTGTCCAACTGTCAGAATTGATATTCCTCCAAATGGCGCATTCGTTTGAAAAATTTGCCTAAGTCGAGCATCAATCTGGTATAGCTGTTTGACTGATACCATTGATATTTCATCGATTATGATGAGCTTAAGTCCGATAAGTTTTGCTCTCAAGGTGTTGCAGACGTCATCGACAAGTTGCACAATGTCACCTGAGTATTGCGTGTTGCGTAGGCGGAAAGCCGAGTGGAGTGTGATCCCAAAGACATTACAAGCAGCTTTGCCTAAAAAAGATTTGTTATTAACACGCTACAGTATAAAATATACTTATGGTGTACCTGTGAAAGCAGCTACTAGCACCGCGATATTCTTTAAATCCCTGCCTGAAATTCTTGATTGCATTCTGGTTATTGTCTGAACAATTGCAAAGATCAAGTGACTTTTTCCAACTCCTAGAACAAAAATTTTATTAAACAAATGAACACTAAGCGACAATAGTTGATCTGGTACCTGCACCACCATGCACAAGTTCGTAAAACGGAAGTTCGCCTATCTTCAATTTGTGTACTATGTGCATGAAATATTTGCGCTGTTTCATGTTCAGTGATCTTATCAGGCTCCAATATTCGTCGTCTGGAATTATTTGTGCGGATTTTATATAGTCAAATCGAGCATTTTGGTCGACAAGGCCCATGTCTTGAAATATGTCTGTGGTAGTATCATTGTCAAACATTATGAGGTGCTCCGGATCAATAACAACATTTTCGTCGTCGTCTTCCTCATTCTCCTTGATATAGTCTTCAATGTTTTCAGAGATTCCGTTTTTGTCATACTCTCCCCTCTTAGCTGCGATTAGTTGTTTGTTCTTCAGATAAGTCGCAAGCAAATTCACCCCAAGAACTTCACGCTGTTCATCGCGCCAGGGCAAAAAGAGCATTATTTGTTCTCTGAAGAAGTTCTCTTTGTCTTTCTGCTCTCCGTAGCGGCGGTATCTAATCACTTTTGGGCGAATCCTTCTTTTGAGCCAACCATTGTCACATTTTATCCGAGGACAAATTCCTTCCTCGTTCTCCGGTAGGTCTATATCATCGCTCAGTTCTTCTTTGCGCGCAGATCCTGATCCAAACTTGCTTTTGCTGAAGGTGAACAGGGCAACAAAGTCGGCCAAGCACACGTCGTCAAGTTGAGCAGGCCGTGTTGCATACCGTGCCAGTACCCCTTCTGTTGCAATTTCCGTGCACTCGTCAGGAAGGTTAACAATTACATCTAGAGGTTTCACAAAGAAAACTCGCTCCTCTGGTGGACTCGTGTTTATGAACTCGGTAGCAACGCTGCACCTGACAAGAGGAATACTTAGCACTCCGTAGGCTGCTTTCTGGGCACTTATTTCCACAAAGTTTGTAAATGTATTGGCAAATCTGCGTAATTTGTCTTTGATTGAGACATTTCCCCTTCGGCATTCCTCATTTACTGTCCTTAAGAGCTTTGAAACACCTCTGTCGTCCTTGGCCAAATAAGAGACGCAATAACGAGCACAGGAGTACGGATCCAGTATGAATTGGATGTCCATGTTCGCACGCCAGGCCTTGAGCATTGTCTCATTATATGGGTTGATAAATATTGCGTTCACTGACCTCTTCAAAAATACAGTTGGTCTCTTGATGGAGGACCGGACAGCTATCAGATACTCTTCCCTTGTCAAGCGAAGTTGTCCTAAAAATTCTGCAAATTTTACACTGTCTTGGAAGTCGCGTCCAATTTGGTTAAGTTCTGCCTTGATGCTGAGAAAGGTTCCTTTTGCTGATTTTACAACATCTTTGTCCAAGAAGTCTTCTAATGGCAACAGTGCTAATGAAGAGCGTGGGGGTGCCCAGCTGCCTCAACATTGCCATTACATTCTTCTGGTAATTTTCCCAGTACGCAGGTGAGCCACGTATGCCCTTAAGCATCCGGTAACCGTCATCATGTTGAACCAATGAATTAACAAATGAAGGATCTTTAAGTAGGCCAGCAGTTATATTCTAACATCCTTTTTTTTCCGGAGGCACAGTTGAATCGCATCAGCAATACGATGTGTCTGGCACAATTTGTAAGACCACAGGAGCTTTGAGGGGTGGCAAGAACGACGATTGTACCTGAATTAAGTTAGAATGCATAAGTTCGGGATTTCTTGCTAGACATGTAATTATGCTTTACCTCCTTGCTTCCGACTTGGCAATATCCGTAATAGTAATTTTCAGTCCCTCCTTGAATTTTCGCTTTACGCCAGCATAGATTTTTGGGAATGAAAGGACCTCCGCATCCAGATCTCTTAGCAGAGAGAGCGGCCTCTTTCCTTCTCCGGGTGCTAAGCGAAGAATCTGATTGCTCAGGCCATCCTCTTGGAGAATCATTGTCTCCTGCGCAATTAGGTTTTCAGGTCCTGTCAGATCGTTCCCTGAACCCTCCTCACACTCCACGTTGCTGACATCAGACTCATCATCACTTGGATTATCATTTTTTGTGGAAACCTCTTCTTCTTTATCCTCCTCAGTAATGAAGCTCTTTGTTTCATTTGGTGAACAACGTGCCCAATCATCGGATAGAACCACACCTTCGGCTTTATATAAGGCAGTTGAAGCCAAATACTTTGCAGCTTCATAGACCTTTAAGGGACGAACTGGCCCGTACATGTATGGTGACTTGTAACTTAAACGTCTCATCAGCATCACCTGTACAACTGACGAATCATTGAAGGATCTTGGTAGACTCTGTATCAAAGATTAGCTTAGATATTCCATATAACAATATGTTTGTTTAATATGTGAGTACCTTTGCTACAACATCTAAATCATTGATGACATTCACCACACTCCCCTTTAATCCGCATTACCTGTCACTCCCGAGAGTCCGAATTTGGTAGAATGGGAGCCGTAGGGCGACAAGGCGTTCTTCAAGTGAACTTAAATCTGCTATCACTGGTGGTACTAGTGGGAACTGGAATCCATTCGACAAACTCAGCTTCGGAATTTTGGGGGTTTTAGCTGTAACCGCATTCCAGCATGTCCTGCAAAATGTATTGGAGTCTCCCTGGTCGTAGCCCAAAATTGATTGCACGAGTTCATTACAAATGTCTAATATGGAAGATCTTGGTATTGCCCGGATAGATTTTTGGTACCAAAGACCACCACAGCATGAGCAAGTGATTGTAGGACCTTCTGCAATTGAAGAATGGTACTGCTCCAGAAGAGTGCCCAGTTCTCTACAATTCTTTTTCACACGTTCCTTTTCCTTGAACTCGTTGTCTAATCGATAAGTTGCAATTCTTTTCTTATTCTTGGCATTCTCAGCTGTTTTGTACACCTCGTTGAGTCTTCTTGCTTTATTTACGAGCTTTTCTTTTTCTTTATATTCCACATCGAGCCTCTTTGCTTGCATCGCGAGCTTTTCGTTTCTCTTGTATTCCTTGTCCATCCTCTTCGTTTTCTTACTATTACTACTCTGCAGCTCACTCTTACGCTTTAAACGTGGCATTTCGATTAAACTAAAACTATTTAAACAGTAAACTTTAACTGTCCGGTCAAGTCAATCCGTGTCCGTATTTCTGTCAAATAAAATTCCAGTCGCAAGGGGCTAACGACTTGATTTTGATAATATTTCACGAAAAGCTTTTCGGCTAGATATCAAAATTTTGAGAATTTGATGCAAACGAACAAGCATTGTGTGCCTTACATTAGCTTAGATCCGTTTGTTGATCCCTGTCACATACAATGGTAACCAATGATACCAAATTATGCAGTTTATGGGCTATACATTCGAAAACCAAATATAAAAAATCCACCCGATGGAATTTATTGTTTTTGCTTCTAAAACAAGTAATACCACTTGTAGAGCATATTCAAGTGGTTCACATGTGAATCCATGTCGGTTTTTGTATTGAAAATGTAATTTTAATATTATATTTGGCATGAAGCCTTTCGTTGTCAAGCGACATTAACTTGTTGTGCAGCCGTACACAACCCAGAGGCCAACCCCTTTGCATAGTTAAAATATGCAGTTTGTGGTACATACATTCGAAAACCAAATATGAAAATTCCACCCAATGGAATTTATTGTTTTTGCTTCTAAAGTAAGTAACACCTCATGTATAGCATATTTAAGTGGTTCACATGTGAAGCCATGTCGGTTTTCGTATTGAAAATGTAATTTTAATATTATATTAGGCATGCAGCCTTTCGTTGTCAAGCGAACATTAACTTGTTGTGCAGCCGTACACAACCCATTGGCATAGCCCTTTCCATAGTTAAAATTGTCTCTGAAAAAAACCACGAAAAGAAGCACGAACTAAAACTTGTCCATACGCTTCGTACTAAACCCTTGTAAATACCGCTGCAAGTTACATGAATTTATATAGACTTCAACGCCAACCAGTTGACCAATCTTGCTGCCCAACGAACTCAAGCTAAGCTATCACCTAAGGACGTCGCATACCAAGTTTCAAGTGGATCTGACCAAAATCAAAAGCGCTAGCGTCTGCCAACACCATACACTTGCTACATCGTATATAGAGCCGCTGCATGCTATGCATGGCAGCCGCTCTAATAACTCCTCAGTCTCAGCTTGTACCTCACTATAAAAAAATAAGCTAGAATTCATCTAACTATGGAGTACTTATTTTCATTTGGTCATGTTACTTGTGATACACAATACTACCCCCTTTAACATTGGAAATAAGTTCTTTTCGGAACAGGAGTGTTTAAAGTGTATTCGTAACAAAAACGTTTTTCACAAAGCGGTATATCCACCCTCACCAACTCCATGGATTTGTTTATCATTCAATGATACAATACCATTAGGTTTCACTATAACTCAGGAAGTTGAAACGTTACCAGAATGTTTTGAATCGTTGTCTAGATCAGACTTGACTCTTCACAAAGGATTCCATAATGCCGTAACTAGGAGACTTGAAAATCGAATTGAACAATACCAAGCAGACTTATATAAATGCTCAAAATCTCTAAGCAAATACTCAGTTATTGCTAGGAACTCAATTGATTATCAACTAAACAGTCGACATGGAGGACACCAACGTAAACATTCTCGAAAGTAATTATTCTAAAGCTTTGTTCACCACATTATGAGATCAAACAATTTCAAGTGAATACCCTAATCCACAATTAAGCTCACCTACATTTATGGAAAATATTAACAAAACCCTAGTAGAAATCCTTAATATTGAGGAGGAAGATCAGACTAACAATAGTTTTGGGTTTCGTGTACGAGAAAAAGTGTGAGAAGGTCTAAGAGCTGTAGCATATGAGAATGAAGACCGGAATTATAAAGAGCTTCACACCACTTGTATGAGAATTCTACTGAAAACCCTAACAAAAATAGCTGCTAGACCTCCTTACTGGGAAAAAGCAATGAGTGGGTACAGCCAAATTACTGCTAGCCAACATTATCTTATATAACTTACCCATTCTACTAAATTTTTCAAGAGAGAGTACATTTACTCTTCGCAATATGCCAGAAGTGTTTTGTTCTATAATAGATATGCATAGACACAACAAAGAAAAATGTCATCAGGAAATGGTCAAAGTTTTTAATGCTCATTCTCATCTACATCCCAATTGCAATTCGTCTGGTACAGATCAAGTGGACTATAATATTCCATTGTAACTATATTATCTAATATTCTTTAAAAATAAAAGCATTGTCTGAAAATTCAACAGTGCAGTTTTATAATTCATATAATCAACACTAAAATGAAAAGTCCTCACGTATTTGTAAACGATCTTTATTACCAGACTTTGAAGTCTCAAATTGGTGGAGGGATACCAGTTTTTACTGGAGCACGACAAAGGGGTAATGGCATTGGATCGTTTTTAGGGGGTTTTGCAAAATATGCTATTCCACTTTTTGCAAGGTATATATTACCTCACGCAAAAACTGCGGCCCTCACATCTCTTTCAGACGTTGCTGGTGGAAAGCTCTTGAAGAAAGTTATCAAATCTAGAGGAATAAATTTTTTAAAAGACGTCGGTGGTGATATCATAGAGTCACTAAAATCACAAAAAGGGAGCGGAATTATCACTCGAAAAAGAAAAAAAAAGTGTCTCCGTTACATGATTTAGAACTTCTTTATCCAGTCAAAAAAACAAAAGTAAAAAGAAAAGCTAAGAAATCCAAAATTTCAAAAAAACAAAGAAGTAAGAAGGATATTCTATCATAATGTCTTTACTTCATCCTGTCTCCAAACCGTCTCTGCGAAGTCAAATAGATTTATTTTCTTTACCATCCTCTGATACTAGTGTCGATTATAGTGTGTATTCTGGGTATCAACCACTGGTTAACGTTAAAGAATCAGGTAGTAAAATAGAGTTTAGAATACCTGCAAACGCTGATCAATACATTGATCTGGCAGACAG
>JAAXYW010003093.1:0-12779 GCA_036851895.1 Orthonychiurus folsomi | reverse complement strand
AAAAATACCATTTGGCCCGCGAGACCACCAATAACGTTTATTCAGCTATTCCGTCCGTTCAGTGCAGTGTTTTATTGTGCAGAATTTTGCAACTCCCATCGATGGAAGCCAAATGTCAAACCTTCAATTTACACGCCAATGCAATGGTTCTAGCTAAAAAAAAATCTGTCATTACCATGGTTTGAGCCAGCAATACTTAGTAATTTCCTTCAGCTGGTTTTAAAAATTGTGTGGTGCTCACGAAAAGTGCATCACAGTATAGTTGGCTGTGAAGAAAGGGTTGTGTGGATTGTGGAATTGAATTAAGTCGCCTTGTATGAATATACATTCCTCTTTTCCTCTCAACAATCTCAACAATACAATGCGAGAAAGTCACATTTAAATGAGCAATCAGGTTAAGCGTGCCCAACCATCCTCGCCTCCATAGGACTTAAATTGTGTACTACCGCTGATGCCTTACATTTTTGTATATTTATTAGTCATCCCTCCGGCAGTTATTAGTTGAAGTAATACAATGTCAATGACTGTGGTTCCAAAGAAACCTCCACGAGGGCATAAGTCTGGGAAGGAGACTGGTATACTAATGACTGTAATTAAAACACTTTCTTCAAGCGTTGCCAGTGACGATAGAGATCGTGACAGGGAGAAAGCAAAATTGGAAAAGGAGTATAAACTCAGTGATCAAAGGCTTGATGGACTTATTTCCAGGAAGCAGGATTCGTTGAATCGTGCGATACAGGTATGTTTGTCTAGCCTTCTTCTCGAGATCATACGGTGACAATCAAATTGCTAACAAATAGTTTTGTAACTTTAGACATTCGGAAACATCTGTGCTCAAATTGAGCAGGCAAGACAACGGCTGCACCGGGTTAAGTCTGGTTTGCAGAAGTGTAAAATGCTTCTTCATTGTGGACGAGGGGAATTGGAACATCTTTGGCTTGAAGGAATTGAGCACAAGCATGCATTAGAGATTCTCGAACAAATGTGCAATAGATAATAGAATAGAAGTATAGATGTTAGATACAAGCATTATTGATTTTAATTCGCGTTTTATCTTTCGCAGTGATCAGCTCCGTTGTGTGACGCCACAGTACAACAAATTATTGGGCAGGAAGCAATATCCTCAAGTTGCGGAAGTTCTTATGAACTCCTTAGGAGCATGGAATGATAGGTTGGAGCAAATTGAGGGATTGCGAGACGCAAAAGCTGACTTAATTTCCAAAAAAGACGTTAGGATAACCTATTTAAACTTGGGTTTATTTTTTTAAATTAACTCACATTTTACTTTGACTATTAGAAATTGTATGACATATTGTTGGTGGAGTTGAGCAATGAGTTGTACGCCAAATCAGCGCCTACAGTTGTGGAGATGAAAAGACAGGGATCTGGACATGGATTATTTCAAAGGGCTAGCTCTGGCAGGCAAAGTTCTGGTAGGAATCGAATGAATCAAATCAAAGCACGCCGAATATACTTAATAGATGTACCGAACAGGTATTTGAAAATTTAACAGTTAAAGTCTGAAAACACTCGAACGGCCAACACTCGTTTATTTGCAGCAATATGTTGAGCTTACCGGATCAGAAACCTCAAGGTGACCCCGAGGATTTGAATGCTTTTATGAATATGGTTGTAAACACCATTGCCTTCCTACGAGAGTTGCCGAAATTTATTGCGGTATGCTTCTTCTCATCTAAATAAAAAAATTGTCTGTAAATTTTTGACGTTGTTATCTGCGCGACTAGGATTTGAAAAATAACTTGGATGAACGTTTTCTTGGGTGTATTAATCAAATTTCGCAACAAATTATTGAGTACACGGACTCAAATTGTTTGCGTGAGCCAGGGGAAACAATGTTTCTGCACTTACTGCAGGTTAGTTGACTGATAATTTTATTTGCTTAGTGGGAAAACCAATGAAGCAACATAAAATCTTACACCGTAAGTTTTGGCACTAATTTGTGTACTTTGCTTTTGTTTCAGCTCACATTTAATCAATTTCGTACAATAGTTCGACTGCACACTCAATTGCTGTCCTTCATTGGAAAGGCTATCCAAGATAATAATTTAACAATTCGTACTTATTCAATTGCAGACATCTGGTGTGCAGTTCAAGTTGTTGTAAGAATAAACAATGTATATTGCATATTCCGCATTTTACACAATAACGCTAACTTGTTGATGTCACGCAGTTGCAGCAAACCCTGAAAATTTACTTTGATCTGGGCGATCCCAATGCAGCTCATCAGACTAATGTACCTATTGCAACTAGTTTTGCAATAAAAGAAGCTGTTGACATCAGCGCTTATTTTGCCCGAAAGAAGCAGCCGAGGTATGCTAGCACAGTCTTTAGTTATAATAAATGACAGTGTACGTAAAACAATTATTTTAAATACACACTAATTGTTAACGGGGGATAGTATTGACAAACCAAAAACGTTTAATTCCTACTTGAATACAAATTTAAGAAAATTTAAGGAAGGAGATTGGACTTAATTTAATCAATCAGCTTAAAACTTTTCAGGCAAAAGAGAGTTCCCCTGTTCAGATTTGAGTATTCTCTACATGGGTTGAACATCAATGAAACCGCAATTGACCATGTGGGTGAAAGAAAAATGTGTACCCATTTCTTGTCAAGGCGATTTTATTAAGTATATGTTTTTTATGTTAGGAATCAGTCGACCGAACCATGATTGACAAGTACAGATTTCTTATTTTCAAGCCAAATCCCAGGAACTTAAATGAAATACACAACACAGTTCAAGAGTTTATTTCCGAGATTGAAGCCGGATTGAATGGGTAATTCTGTTATTTTAAATACACCTACATAGTTTGTGACTTTAATCATTTCCACTTTTCATTAAATTTCCGAGCGGAATGTAATATATGGCTTTGGTATTAATTTAGCCAAGAATGTGAGCTGAGGAAATTTATGTCTTACAACAACGTTGAGAATTAATGGCATGGCTCTTGAGACTCGAATGGGAAAAATAAAATGCTGATATTTGCAAGCACACCTTGAGTTAGTTATTTTAAATTTTTGCACTGAACACAAATTAAATTTCTGCTGGTGGCTGGCTGCCTGCCTGTCGTATTGAATTCATGCAAATACAAACGCAAATTTGCAATCAAACTTACTTAGACCTGACTGAGCCTGCATGGCAGCCGTGCTCCAGCAGCAAAGCAGTGAAGTGCAGTAAGACTGGGTTCGGAGTTCGTAGGATTTCGCATGATCTTTACTGAGGCGCAGAAATTCCTTTTCAATTCTATCATTTGTCAAAAACCGCTGCACTTTCTCTTCAAGCATAAATCCGCATACCCCAACACCTAACCGCGACTACTAACTGCTATGTGTTCGGTTTCCAGCTAACATTGCAAGTGCGAACTACACAGAAGCCTTTCGAATGCACACTGTTATACGGCTACAACTTAAACCTGATGTATAATGAATTTGCAACTTGACAAGCGCAGTCTACTTTACTTTACATTGATATGGGAATTCAAGGTTTCAAATGACAAATAAGGACAGTTAGACTTTAGGGAGCGCTAATTCCACGGATTTTGCTGAATTTGGTTGGCACGTAGCTAATTTAGGTTTTAGAAGACACTGTGCCGGGTACGATTTTACAAATATGGAGTAGAAGAGTAGAACTCAACGGTGTTGCACTAGAGCAATATTATTTCCATCGCCATTAATTTTGTTCAATTGCATACATCGTTCAGCGCAGCGGTGGATAACAGATTGTGGTGTTCCTGACATGGGAAGAACTGGCTGGCTGGCTCTCGGTTGATTTTGAAGACTAACTCATTCGATTTTAAGATAGCAATGAGAAAATCACGGCCATTGCATTATTTTGCTGTGGAAATCTCGGATCATTCTTTTCTTGTCGTTTTTCGGGTCAATTTATGACACGCCCGCATAGTTCTATCCGCCTTTTTCTAAGCCCGGGGCTTCTGTTGTTAAGAAAAACTGAATTGTGCAGGTCCCCTGAACGGGGCACTTCTGCCTTACTAAAGGGGTTGATTTGACTATCGAGAGGCTGTTGAAGGCCAACCTGAGCTAGGCGATTTTGGTCAGGGAGTGGACGGTAATCAACTTTGCTTTTGAAAATATCCATGAAAGCCCATGTCTGATTAAAATAAATTATAAAAGATAACATAAAAACTGGAAAATTTATAAATACATAACTTGCAGAGTGCTGACATAAGCCAGATTTTTATAAAAGTGAGAACTAACTTTTTTTTTAGTAACGGCGCTCGTTAACTTTGGCATTTGTGGTGTAGAGGTTACAGCTTTAAAAAACAGATTACGATGCAATATTCAATATCAATGTGATATAATACTCAATTTTATCTCCAAAATGAGATATTGCACTCAATTCTTTCTTTATGCAGCAAACTGCCTGCTCGGGCTTATTAGAAAAGCTGGGTTGTCTTTCTGGCTAAATGTCATGTCCTATCCTCCTATCCCGAAAATCCCGATGTGTGCGGTGGTGGTGTTTAATACATCTCGTCGAAAGCTGGGAACATGTGGGCGACAGGGAGCACTTTTGACGTGCAGCTCAACAAACATCTGCCTCCCCTTTTCAGCTGTTCCTCATCTAAGAAAGGGTCGCATTTTCCTAAGCAAACCACACAACTTCTTCAAGATGCGAGGAAAATCTTCACCAACAATATAATAAGCACTTCACTGAAAAACCCCGACAACAAATGGACAGATGGTCTAAACCGAGACTCGATCCTTGGCCTGCCGTCCAGACGTGTGGCAATAATATCTGGACCACACGTCGGAATTTATATTAGTTTTTGCTTCGCTACTTCACTATCCCTACCGAAACTAGTCTCCAGCAATGAAAATGCAGAACGCTGAAATAAATGTAAAAGTTCAACCACTTCATTATTGCAGAACAATAAACAGTTGGCGGGTGACATGTCATAACCTTAACCTTACATGCCTCAAATTCATTAATTCAAATAATTTAAGATTATATGCAAGAAATCTCAGCATTTATATCAGTGACATTCAATCTTAATATTTCTACCAATCCTCTTTTGACTAATTTGTAGTGTGTAAATTTTTGCAATAATGCAAAGTACACAACAACAAATCTTGGATGGAATTCGGTTTAGCCGCAGAATATAAGACTTTGTGGATTTTGAAGGAAAAGGTTAAAGGGTATGTTAAAAGGAAGGGAATGGACATGTGTTTCAAATGTGCAGAAGCAGACCTTAGGAGCAGATGGAGAACAGAAAAACTTTTAAAGGTGAGCAGGTGTGAGGCAGTCAATCGGTCCACCGAAGAAGAACGTGCCGTTCGGCTTGCCACCATAATATTAAAATCTTCTCCAAGCCCTCCTTCATAAAAATTAGACCATGTTATTCTTTGGTCTCTATGAACAGTAGGGAATTCCAAATTTCTGTTTAATTATTAAGCTTTCAGGGAAAAACAACAATTTTGCAGTTTTTTAACTTTAAAAGCGATTCTATGTTTGTGTTCCTGAAGATTTTGTTTAAGTTGAAGTTGCTCGCAGAAGTAATAATAATAGGACAGGATCATCCCAAATACTACAGCAACATCTATACAATTCTTAGAATGATTCTAAAATTATTGTCGACAATTCTAAAATATTTAATAGTTTTTTAACTGCAAGATGTTTCAACCCGATTCTTAAATGTAAAAATCCTATGATGTATACTGTGTCTAAAAGACAACCTCAATTAAGAGGCAGTGATCAAAAATAAATCGATTTTACTACTATTAATTTTAATTTTAATTAATTCCTGCGTAGGCAGTTTAAAAGTAAGTACAGTTATATACGACATGCACATATTTTAATCCTTCAAAACCTAATGGTAGTTGTTTGAAGATTGAAGAACAACTGAAGAAAGGGGTTCCTGCCGGCGAGACCCAAAACGCCGTCGTTGGATGTAGCACGCGACTCGAGTCAGTGCAGTGGAGTGCGAGTGGCTCGAGCCCAAACCGTACATGTTAATACCATTATTCTTAAGGTCCTTTATTACCCCCGGTAGCTCGCAAGCTGCACTCGTTGACCATCTTGCCCGTCGTGCCGAAGAAACACAGGCACGTCTTGTTCCGTAAGACATCCCCGCTAAACGCAGACACTCCCACTAATTAATCAAATGTATTTAAAGTTTTTGACACGGGGTACTTGCACTTGCATTAGATATGCATTTCCTGGAACCAAATGCTTTAATGATTTAAAGCGTTCTCGTTCTCAAGATATGTCTGTTGTAGAACTCTTTTATAAATTTAAAAAAACTATTTTAGTCTAATACTTGTTAGCCACCGGGGCAAATTTTTAATTTCAAGGAACTTTCAAACTGGAATAATTATTACCATTTACCCTATCCATTTGATCGGCGTTTTTGGCCATCTAACTAGCTGCCAGCTTAAATCCTCAACCTGAACCACTGAACCTGTCCTTCCTATTTCAAATCGAATTGCCAAATTAAACTCAATATGTCAGCAATTTTTTTCTGGTCAGCATAAAATTATTGATTGAAATATAAATAAATTTGCGTAGTTTCAAAAGAACAATATGTTGATAATGTGCAATGAAAGAACAATGATCCGGAATAGTTTGACCAAATGGGAAGACTCATTCCGATGATTTTTTGTATTAGAGCTATGAACTAACTGGCTGTTAGGCAATGAATGGCGTGCAGGAAATAATTGTTATCTGATCATGCAATGGGATTGGAATAAATACCTCAAGGAATGCCCTCAATGTAAAGATTTGGTTCGTGAATTGAAAATTCAAAGTATGTGCTTCCTTGCTCTTATTCTGGAAACCATTCAACCGTAGAATATTTCTATTTTGTCCTAAAGGTGAATTGGAAAATCCTTTGTGAGATTCCTAAACCCTCAAGTAAATGGATGGATGAAATGAAAGGCGAGGAGAGGATCAGAAGACCCGATTTTTTGTTAATTCTTCTGAAGGTATGGTATTTCATCCCGTGTGGAGAACATCTGCTCTTCGCTCGTGGAAATAAGGGACAACGAATGATTGAAAGATGAGTTTTTTCCTTCCTCCAAAATCTAAACGACAAAACACCGCAACTACCAAACCGGCTTCAGTTCTACCTCAACTTCCCTCCCGAACACAACCGATTTTCAAACCTTCTCTCCTCTTCCTTCCAAACATTTGGATACAAAAGAAAGAACCCAAGTTCAGAAAGGTTGATTTGAAAATACACATTTACAAATCTTGGGCACAGAAGTTCAAAGCCTGCTGCAACTCAGGAAAAGTTTGTGACAGTTGGATTATAGTTGAATTGAGACTGTACCACAAATATTACTCGCATATTGCGAAAGTCGGGATTTATATTTTGTTTACCAAGTCAACTTTGCTAGTGTGCCATCAAAACAATTATTGTCGTGTTTGAACTGAACTGCAGACAGCTCAAATAGTACTTATTTGAAGTTCTGTTCTGCAATAATAATGGCAAATAAGGACAGTTTCTACGGAAAAACGCGTCCGCAGATCAATTCTTTACTTTCAATTTGGTAAGCAAATTTTTTATATCACCATGATTTTTTTCTGGTACCTATTTATGTGCTATTGTGCAATGTACAATGCAATGCAATAATATTTACTCATCAATCATCATGAAGCAGAAATTTACTAGCTACTTCTATTAATAGTTTTGGTAGCAATTACTGTAATCTTATATGTCCCTTCAGTCCCCGAGATAAAACTTTCTGGGTTCATTTCCTGTCATTTAGTGTAGACTTGGATTCCCTCTTTTTATTTTTACAACTTTTCCATATGCCCTGCTCAAAAAGGGATGTAAAATTCAGGCAGGAAGGACTACGACTATAAAATAAGAATTGGGGAGCTGGTTTCAAGCTGTTCTATGTTGAAATTCAAAGGTATGGTGTTCTGGTCGGAGGGCTAAACGTCTACCTGATTGTTCAGAGTGTGAAGCGGTTTGTTTGGTTGGCTGAATTGTCCTGGCCATACCAGAAGACACCATTCGTTGAGCTAAACGCATACATTGCTCTAACAGGTAATTTTAGATTTAATCAGTTTTACTACACAACTTCTCGATTTGATGGAAACATTAAGCAAATTATTATTATTGGTTTTCCCAGGCGTTTCCGTTCTCCTTTTACCTTTTTTCTTGGCCGCGTCTATCCTTAAAGTTGGAAACACTTCTAATGACAACTTGTCCTTGGGCGAAAGTTCCAATCACGGTCCTGGAGCGGAAAATTGTGAGGATGAAAATGTGCATGGATTTTTTCGTGTTCTTTGGAAACACGGTGGCCCAACTGCCTCTCTCCTACATATTATTTCAAGTTTTAGTTTGCTTCTCCCTCAAACAATTATGGAAGCGGTTCTGGCCAAGTACGGACATCTGCCCCAAGGTACATGCTCTTTTTATGAAATGACTTCCAGCAGAATGGACTTTAGCATGGACGATAATATAAAACGTGTTTCATTATTTTTTAGATACAATTTGGAGAACTGATTTGGATTTCATGATGTCTCAACGCGATAGAAATGTGGTGTTGAGCATAATCAGTACTGGAGACTTGAGCAGCGAACCATTTGATTCGACTTCTGGGACATTCATGATGGGCCACACCACTCCGGGCGTTATAAGCATGGAATACCTGAACTACGCTCTGGCTTTGATTGTTTTTTCGATCCGATATCCAACTGTATTCTGGCGTGCTAACAAAGCATTTGCCCTAGTATTCAGTGGTCAGTTGCTTGTCAACAGCATTCACAGTTTGATGTCTTACTCTTGCTTCACCGTCTTGTACAAACTCCACGTTGTTGGCCCAGCAGAAGTGCTCCACAAGACACCAATATTTCTCCTCAACAACCATGTTACTCTTTTACTCTACATTATATCAGCCATCGCACTTTTTATTTCGTCTGGAGTTTTCTATCATTACGGCTACCTTCGGCTGGTCTCATTTGCAAGAATTGAAGACAGAGCTAATGACTCAAATCAATCATCCTCATCGCGCTACGGGTATGTTTACAAAACAACAGCACTCAATTTATAAATTTTTGTTCCAATACTAAATGAGCACTATTATTAATGAAATTTTTCTGTGCACAGACCTGGATGGGCTTTCTTTCCTCATTGCTCCGCTCTTGCGGTTCTCCTTTCCCTCGCCGCGACACAAACACCAGTCATCTACGACGCCACATTGCTGTACAAGATCAGCCTGGACACATGCATGGTTTCCTTTGTTACAAGTTCGGCCATCCACATCCTATTCTGGATACTTGCTTGGCTGTGGCTTACATCTAAATCCAGCTGGAATTTTCAAGTCAAGGTAATTATATTATTAGGCATGATAATGAGAAAGTTCCAAATCAGTTATGGATTTCCAAACAATGGGGCAATGGTGAAAGAATTTTGTTGTTGACATTTCCGCAGGTGTTGCCTGAATGCATTGACGGAAAATCGAAAAAAATGCAAGTCAAGAAATTGGAATCTGAGCTTGTCCGAACGGAGTCAGTGCGCACAAAGCGTGTGGCATTTTTCGACGCCGATGAACCCGACACAGAGCAAAAATATTTCGTCGCGAGGTCTGCTGTCAAGCCAAGTGCTTTGGATGTTTCGCTTCAAGAAAAACATTTAAAGGATTGGCCTGGACCTTGCCAAGAAATAGAACGTCAGCGATTTTTAGAGCCAGAGGAGAGTCAGTGGTTAAAGGTCCAAAATTTAAACTCGGATCTTCCTCTATGTCGCAACAAAGTTACGTTTCAAGATGAAATTTCTTCGCCAAGGTAATTAGAGTATTTTTTGTTGTTGAAATTTTATGTGGACGTAATGGTCAAACTTATCACTCTGTACTGTTACCAACAAATAGGGCCAATAATAAGAACTAGATTACATATTTAAAATTTAAATATATTCTTGCAGGTATGAGTTTGCACCAATGCAGCGTGCTGGTAGCTTGAAAAAAACAGATGATACAGGAAACCCAATTTATCATCCAGACATTGGAGAGTATGCTCTGTTGAAGGGTGGACCACCGCGGCTTGAACGATCTGCATCATTCCATCACAGAACATCAGAACCCACTGACTGCCAGGTTTGCTTATTTAATATCCGAAATGTAATCCGAACTTAACAGTGTTAATTGGAAAGTAAAAATAATTGACTCAACCTTGATTTTCAGAAAGTCCCAGCTAGTATTGCAACAACTGACTCCGGTTACAGTGGTGGAGAGTGCGTGTCCAGATCGGATTCAAGGAGCACAACTGGGTCACGTTCTCCGCCATACCGTCAAATGGGCCCTCCCGTTTTCAGTGTCCCGTCATCATTTAACGCTACAAATCCTCTTTTTGAGTTGAACTCAGAAGAACCACGCATATCAGACTCATCGCCCTACGGGAAACTGGGCTTGGGACGAAGGGAAAGCATGAAATTCTCCCCTCAACCAATATATGAGGAAACCAAGCGAGAGAATCAGCAGTACCAAATTTACGAATCTCGGAGGATTCAACAAATGAGTGAGAGCCCCTACGGTGTGCATCCTAAAACAAAATCCGTTCCAATTGAAAATTACGAAGTACTTGTAAACGATATTGTGAATCCTATTTATGGGTTCTCTAAGCAGTCAAAGGATTCTCTTGAGGTTAGCAATAATATAGCTCCCAGCTACTACGGCAACAATACTGTTCAGAAATTACAAGAACTGGAAAAGACATTTATCAAAACCAGTGAGAACAATTTCCTACGAGACTCTTTTAAATGCCCGAAGAGAAATAATTCTTTTCGGCAATCGCGACCTTCTTGTGAAAATTCTCCTGCAAATAATACATGTTCCCCATTTTACCCATCCCAAAGCACCGTGAAGATAGACTCGTTTCCAGAACCGAAAAGTCCTCCAATTCCGCCACCACTGCCACCACTTTCTCTTCTTGCGGGTCACAAAAATGCCAATATGTTGTCTCCTTTCTCGCGTCCTGGATCGTCTGATCTTGGAAGCGGAAACAATTACGACTCATTCACACAATAAAATGTTTGTAAACTACGACACAGCGCCGTATTTACAAACTATTTTTATTTGTCGGCACTCGGTAATTTCATTTTCTACAAGTAGATAAATTTTAGTGGGTGCCGATGATTTTGCAAATGTATTTTTATGTGAAAATTATGTGTAACATATACATATCTAAAGCTGATTGAATTGACTTATTTATTTGACTGGTGTGGTAGATTTAGCGTTTACAAGGCAGATATGGAATCGTAGTATTATATGAATTATGCAATGATATTTATTTATTCATTAATGTGTTTAGTGTTTGATAGAGGTATTTTGGCATGAATGATAAATTGTTATGAATAGCAACTAACTTTAAAACTTGTTATTGATGTTGGGTTGTATGTTATGAAAAATTGCCGGCATACTACTTACGCGAGAACAAATTTTGGATATTTAGACTGATTGATTTCGAAAACTAATGCGGATTAAAGGCATAATGTAGATATAGAGAATATTTTATTATTCAAAAAGTTACTCTGCCTTCGCAGCGAAGGTAGCCGAAGACTCAGAATATAACGTTCATCATTTTTTTTACTTAACTCAAATGTTGTATATATGAAAACGGAACTTGCGTTTTGATGTGAACTTTGATGTCAAGAAACACCGTTGAAATACAATACTTGGGAAAAAAATAATGCTGGAATAAAATAAAATACTTCTGAAAAGTGTGCAATTGCTAAATACGCTACACGCAAAAGAGTTGTTGATTTTCAAAAATGAAAATGCATGGAGTTTGTTTTCTAGCCAAGCTCAAACATAGTTGTATTCTAATTTTTAATAAATAGTTAAGGACCCTGGAATCGTTATTAAATTGATAACTCTGAATACATTGAAGTGTAATTGCTGACACCTTATCTGAATTTGTAAAGCGTTATCGCTGTATTGTTTGACCTTGCGATTGAGAGCTGGATTGCATTCTGCTTGCATAGTCAGACACAGTAATACAGAAGGTATTCGCAATTCTAACTCTAGCCATGATAAGAACTAGTCACGGGCAAGTAGTACATAATTAATTTCTGAAGCCAACTTCGGGTGCGGTAGAAATTTTAGTTTCCGTATTGTTTTTCTTTGATTCAAGAATGGCTGCGAGAAAGTTTAATATATTTATTTTCTTATCAATTGCTGGATGTGCCGGTTCAATTGTAATTTGTGGCCTGGCGTTAGGCACGCAAAAATGGTACACTGGTGTTGCAGGCGACATTAAGAACAGTACCATAGTGTATGCAGATGTCAATTATGGCCTCTTTCAAGGAGCAAAGACAAAGTATTCTTCTCTTTCGGAAAGCAGAAAGCTGGATGTGTACGGTAAGGGACTCGACAGTATTTATTCTCTAAAGCAATAAGCCTGCTTAAAATCTCACTAGTGAATGACATTTCACAGTAAAATTGATATCAATTCTTCGCCATTTATTTATTTACTAAATTTTATCCTTTTAAAAGTCCGAACTGCACTTGCAGTAACTAGGTATTTGCAGAGAAGTAATATTAAATAAGTAAATCGTATGCTTATGCCCTGGTTAGACTTCACGTTTCACGTCAGCTTCAGGTCACGATTCGTGAAAATTAACATTAGCCTTATAGGATAAACAAAGTAAGTAATTCCCCTTAACTACCATTACAACGCACATAGGCCAAAACTCGGGAGGTGGGCGCCAGCCTCATTCCACCACCCCCAGCAGGCAGGCAGGTAGGAATTAAGTTTGAGGGGCCGTGCATAGCTCACGTGCAAGAAGTGCGTACGG
>JAAXYW010003092.1:0-12780 GCA_036851895.1 Orthonychiurus folsomi | reverse complement strand
CAGCGTTCTCCACCAATTCTGCTTCCACACTAAAACCCCACATTTGGTCCAAGGAGCCACGGGCGAGTTCAACTTGGTACAGGAGCTTGGCTCGAACTTCAACCACTTCGTGTGTTGCTAACTACAAGGAGGGAAACAACAAATGGAATTCAAGTCCAGGGCTCCGCCAATTTGAAGGAGAAAATAAATAAGGAGTCCTCATTTCGAGTGGGACATTAGACTGGGTGGGAAATACAAGTAATGCCCTGCACCTCTGTAATCCGTGCAACAAATTGCTGTAGTCGAGGTCCAGCTATTTAGAAACAGTGGGTTTGTGACGGGGGTCACCTAAAGGCCGTTATCCTGCGGATTTCTTGAATTACCATAATCCTGCAAATGTACTCCGTATTATGGCGTACATACTTTACAAAGCACAATATGATTTGTATTTTTTTAAAAAAGTAAACCAAATATCTATGAAAACTTTCTCGCCTTTTTAAAATACTATATGAATTAAAAAATGTTTCCAGTGCCAATTTAGGCTGAAAATGACCCCCACGGCCTCGATTTCAATTAATAATCATTATTGTAATTTAATACTGATAACATACAAGTAAGTAATAAACAATTTTAGGTGTGCATACCGTCCCACCGGGTACGGAACTTACGTAAGTATCTATTAAGTCACTCCGATGTGGGACAAAGTAATTCGTGTCCGGTAGATCCCGCCGTTTCTTCACGCGAACAAAATGTTCCATTGGTTCCAGATTCTTACGAGCACACGCATTAACTAAGAACTCCTCCACTGACATTGCATCTTTCAAAGCCACAGTTACAACCTAAAGCATCAAAAACATAAATTATACTCATCTGTGACATACTTTCATCATTTTAAATTATTAATTTAGGTACTTTGATGCCGGCGGTAAATATAAATTTTGAAGAAAAACATTAAAAAATTAATCCAGTTGAAAGTACGGTGCAGCTAGGCAGGACATGTTTAATTAAATATTCGAAAATTTATTATTATTAATAAATGGTTTTTTCAACTTCACTGCAAAATGTGCTGGAAATTCCTATTTTTTTTCAATCGTGGAACACTTTGTCATTTGACACAACTGGAAAGCCCTTAGGAGGGGGTGGAATGCTGGTGGCAGGTGAGGATCTCACTTGATTGTCTGGAAGAGATATTTTGGCTGTCCGCTCCGAATCCCTGTCCTGGGATGACGCATGAAGTGATCGTCGAGAAGAGGCTGAATTTGAGCGGGAGAGAAGTGGAGCCCGTCGTTTCGTCGCCCCCCTTCCTGCCAGCAAATTGCTGAGCAGTGACGGACTTCTGGCACACACAAATGCATGGAATGAAGAGACCGTGAACACCCCCAACCGATTCAAAGTGTTCTTCGTCGTTCGTGACACATGGGACAATAGACTCTGCAATAAAAGGAAAAACACCAATAATTCATCCAACGGAAATCCCTACCAGAAAATATTAATCACGGAAATTTTGAATTTCGGTTCCGTTCAGTATTTAATATAATACGCTTAATATTTTTTACATGTTACAGTTAATTCTTCTTTCACCAAGTTCTAGTTCTGTTTAGCGTGATTTAATTCAGTTTACATCACATACTTTTATAACACATGGCCCAATATTTCGGCTACACAAATTTAGGAGACAGATTACACCTCACCCTGTCACCACTTTGATGGAAGTAATAAATTGTTCTATTCAAAAGACACACAGTTTCAGTTTCCAAAGTAGAAATCTGAAAGTAGACGTACGTTCTTGCACGTGGACTCGAAGCTTTACTTCACCGCCTGACATTTCATGACGTCAAGGAATACTACGCTACGGTACGAGAGTGGATCCCCTCGTTTCTTTGTTTCTGTCCCTGGGCTCATTTTCCAGCTGAGAATCCTTCCGCATGAAAATTATCCCTCGGTTGGATGAGCAGCGTAGGTAATCTTACGCGAGCGTTAACCAGGGAATGAGTCCAGGGACCCTGCATTTCATCACCTTTTCCTTCGTCTTCCATGCAACTTGAGAACCCCCTGCCCGTTTCCAGTACGGATCCCCGTAGACATAAAATAGTAAGTGTCTAACGAATCGATTTTTTGATGGTTTCTATTCTGTACCTCCCGTTGTACTTGTACGTTTAAGACTAAAAGACACGAATTCACATCCTAACATGCATGCATGGGAATTTCGTCGTCGTGCTTCGTAGTCGTAATGATACTCTTGCCGCGCCTTTGTACTCCAATAAACCGTTAAAACCGCTGCTGTGGCCAATACGAAGACGAAAAATGTGGAAACTTCAAAAGAAAAGAAGCGAAGTATCGTCTCCACAATTTGCACGTCACACACACAGATGGATGGAATCCTGAGAGAGAATTTTCTCATCATGCCGCAGGATGTAAATGGGTGAAAGTCATGCGAGCATGCCTCCACATCATTTATGTAAATTATCCCTCGTAAGGCTCAATGGATTAACTAAAATGAAGAATCTAGACGCTGGGATTCCCATAGTATGTGGAAAGCGGCCAATGAAAGAGGCATGTTGGGAAAATTGAACTGTTCTTCCGACGAGTTAGTTTTTTTAATTCGTAGAGCTTTTAAAAAAATTAAAATAGTTTGAAAGCTTTCTAAATGTGATTCTAGTATTTGCTATTTTTTAATTTTTTTAGTCCAAAGTCTCTCAAGATGTAGTACGGACATATTTTGAAAAAAGGTTCCCACCCACTCTAACAAGAAAGTGTGTTACACTAACGAGTACATTCATACACATTTAGCTTAATGGTAAAAGTGCTGAGGATCTCCTCAACCTCCATCCTAATTAACTGCTGAATTTCCTCACTTTCCCATCTCCGAGGCCGGGCATTCACGGAGGAAGGGAACTTTAAATTAGGTAAACAAGTTTTACGGGCAAAGGCAACTAGGAAGAATTCCTCTTTGCTTCCCTATTTCGCGTGGGCAAGAAAAGTACCCACCCTCGCTCGGAATATGTATTAGAGAACTCTCTCTGAAACTACAAACATAAGAATACATAAAAGAAAGACAAGGCGGCATTTCCTTGGATTTTACATTTACCTTCATCTCCACTCTTACAGTATTTCCGTCGACTAGAATAGCAATAGCACTCAATCAAAACAAAGCCATCCGTCCTCTTGCTTTACCTTACGGGCACTTTGCATGTACAATGGGTACTTGTATTTCTGAAAGGAACAAAAAGTCCCTTCCTTCTCTACCACTAACAGTACTAAACTATGTATACGCATTCGTATTCGTATTCTCGTATTTGCAATGTAAAAGCGGGAGACTTAAGCTTCAGTTAAATTCAATCAGAGGGAAAACGAAAAGGAAAATGGGAAATTCCATTGATTATTCGTTAAAAGAACGGAAGACATAAATGAGTGGGAAAGTCAAAGGAGAGCGGAAAAGCAATCTACCACTTTTCACAAGCAACCAAGGGACGGGGCGAAAAAGCAAGGCGTTCATCCAATTCCAGCGTGGACCCGTACGTACGGCACGTGGTACACACACACAGAACTTCTAATACCTTTCCCCCTTGTGCTCCAGCGTCATAGAAACGACGTCTTGAGGATTTATTGATGAGGAAAACAAACAGATGAAGGTTCCGAGTCTCAAAAAAATACTTTGGGATCCCTCCAGGAAGTGGGGAAGAAGATCTTAAAAGGGGAAAAAGGAAAGTGGGAGAAAAGCCCTTGGCCGACCAACTTTCCATACGGAACGGAACACAAACATCCATGCACACGTGGCGTAGGCCTGGGCTCCGTTGGAAACCGTAGCAGTACGGTACAGAAGGAATTATGAAGGAACTTAACTTTCGTCCGACATCAGTGAAAGGGAAGAAAAGTGGCGAAAATCAATGCAATCCATCCTTTCCCAAAAACACATTAAATGGAAGTTACTTGGAATCGATCATGTCGTTACAGGGAATCCCTTCCCCATCATAATGGCCAATTTCACATTGTCCCCATAGTCTCCAAATTACTGGGATTGAGAAGTTTTAGGCAGTCAAATCACATGCAAAGGATTTAAATGTACTCAGGTTCTAGACTTTGCTCCATAGCCACGGCGCCACTCAAAATTTATAATATTTCAAATAGTGCAAACACCTTGCCCTTCAGTTGTCAACTTGGTTTGATTATAAATTTTAAATTAGTTTTTACATATAAATATTTTAACCAGCCCGTGCTAATATAAGCAACGCACCCATTTTGTGAAACCCAATTATATTCGACACTGAAGTGACTGAAGTCCAACGCGGCGTTAATTGGATCCGTAAATTTCCCTGCTATCACCGTGACACAGCCTTTTATCAAATTTTAATTCAATTCCAAAAGAGAAGTTCTACTTCTGAAGCTCAGCTCGAACTCATTAACTCATTAAAGGCTGTCTCTCAAGTCAAGCCACTCCATTTGGGTTGAGTGTGTAAATGTCAAATGTAGGATTGGACTTTGAACTGACCTTTGGATTAGGGAGTTCACCACCCTGCAAAGAAGCCATGTAGCAGCGGAGCCGGAACTGTTCACAATGAAGNCCGGAACTGTTCACAATGAAGTCTTTCAATGTTCTCTTCCCAGCTGGCAATTTGTTGAGCTAATTGTTGTCGAGTGTCTTGGTCGGCGACGACGGAGCGTTGGAGTTCTGCCATGTGGCGCAATTTCCCATCCTGGAAAAAAAATCCAAAAGACAACATTAGTGCTTTCCCTTCCCTTGGACTTGCATGGCATCATGAGTGAGGACAGGGTAAATACTTTTAGAGTGGGTGGTCCGGTGTGCGTAGGAGTGGGAGTTAGCAGTGGTTTGTCTTGGGATGAGATACGAAAGCGAAGGGAAACGAAAAAGGAGTAAATGACATTTGACAAATTTGGCCAAAGACCCAAGAGACATCCAAAGACAATCATTTATTTTTCTGTCACGAATGAGACTGGATTGCAATTTCTTCCGGCTCAGTGCAGCACAACGAGCAGATTAGGATTACAAAAAACACCACTGGTGGGGGAATTAGTTCTGACAATTTTAACTACACATTAGAAGCCAATGGTATTCAAATCTAAATTTTTTAAATTAAATTTTTCTATTTAATTATTATTTTATTATTTTCTAATTTATTTTTCTTTTAAATTATAAAAGTATTATACTCATGCAGAAATGTTTAAATTTCAATCGGCTGTTTGCATAAAATAAACCAAACACCACAACCTAACTCAACAACCTAAATTTTAAGAAAAAACATAAAAAAACATATAAATGTCAGTCGACGTCTGTTCAATTTGCCTCTGGTACACGTGTTCAAATTATTCCTTCAAAATGTGAAACTGTAGTGCCAGTAAAATTCATAAGGACTAAATAAAAGTAATAATTCGTTCATTGTGCAGGGCACTCCAATAAATGGGGCTCATACTCGGCTAAGATTAAGTTGCCCTTTAATTTATTACGTTGTAACGTTCTTACACATGCTCAAATAGTCACAAATTAAAGAAATTCGCATATTATTTAAGCTTCCAGCTTGCATCATTCGACCGGCTAGATGTGTAAAACAAGTTTGGTATTATATTTGCCACCAAAATCTGAGCATGGTCCGGATGCTCTTGTAATACCCAAAATGGCAACAACACTGACATCAAAGTCTGGATTTTCCCTTTGCTTATTCTGTGACAGTTGCGTGCGTGAGGCGACGTCGGCGGCGGTCCGACCCAAGATTAGGCAAGGATTGTGCAAATGCGGCATGAAAAAGGAGTGTGCAACCACAGCACAATGTTATTTCTTTTTTCCTTTTGTGTTCACACGCCTTAAATTTACGCTTGATTACTCAATGCTTTCATGATAAATGGATTTCTTCTGTTTTTTTAGCAAATAATACGTTTTTACTTAGCAGCAGCTGATCACACATCTTCTAGGAGTTGGGATTTCCCCTAGTGGGTTGAAATCCTGATCCATTGCAATACGACGAAGACTTTGCCTGGATTGGTAATATCAAGTTTCGACGTCGATAATCGATTCGGAGTTCAAAAAATATTTTCCTCAATATCGTCAGCGTGGGTGGGAAAATAATATTAATATTTGATGGAAAATTCCCACCCTGTCATACAGAATGCCGTGCCGTGCTGTGCGGTATAAGGCATGACCCCAACCCCCTCGTTTGTCAAAATTGAAATCAATATTAATTCTAATTGTGTGGCTACGAAAGCAAACACTTTTCCTTTCAACTAAAACTCCAGAAATCCTATACCGCGTGAAAGAATCCTCAAGTAAAGTAGTAATCCCCCGGTCAGTCCCCCTTTCGTGGGAATTTGAACATGAGAAACATCCATCATCCAAGTGGCCTGGGTCCAGCGGAGAAGAAAGGCATAAGTGGGTTTGGAGTTTGTGGGAAAGTGAAATGGATGTTATCCTTCCATTATCCATGTTTTTACGACCAGCAGATGGATTTTGTAATTTCCAACTCCGACGCTCCTTGACGTTTCTACGAATGGACGGACGGGCGGAGTAACTTTGGATTCCTCCCTTTCCTGAGAGACTTGGACTTGAAGAAAGTTCCCTTTTTAACTTTGGATTCCTCACTTTCCTGAGAGACTTGGACTTGAAGAAAGTTCCCTTTTTTCGGATCGGACATCGGGAAAAAGAGGGAAGGAACTGAAGTGCCGTCCCCGTCTCGTCCCAGTGTGGGATAGAGTAGGAGGGAGTGGAGCAATTTTTCCAAAACCTGTCTTCATATTTCAGGAAATCGCATTGAATCGGATTCGATTCCCTTGGATTTACTCTGCTCCTGGTGTCAGCCTACCTTCTAATAGAAAATTATTGGCATGACTGGAATTCCCTTTCCTTCCCCCCTTTCGTTCTTATGCACAATGCTCAGTGCGTGCATGTCATGTTAGTGGAATTTCATATGTATATTGATTTGCCATAGTTAAATTTCTTACATTCATAATTTTAAACAATTCCGTTAATTCATAAATATTTCAAATTCTTGTTAAAGAAAATGAAGACTCCCCCGCGCCGCGTAGCGTATTTATGAACATTATTGCGCCATTCACCCGTGAAAACCAATCTGAGTTGGAGCCAAGAGCCAATGCATCCACAATTCATATCCTCCCTGGATCCGAGAGAACGGATAAATCTCAAATCAGGATTTCAAGGAGTGAGTCTACAAGGACGTAGCAGCAAAGAGTATTGCACGTGGATTCAGATGATTCAGGATTTGGGATCTTCTTTCTGTGCCCTGCCATCATCCCCCAACCTCATTTCATCCTTGACTGTTGAGCCGTGGAACTTGTGCCTGCCCAGGCCCTCCCTGCATTCAATTAGGCAATCAAGCGTATGAAACCGTGCCTAATGTCCTAACCATCTCTACCCTTATCTCAAATTCAAATCTGAATTGATTTATGTCCTTGCCTCCATTTCCCTGATCCCAAGGAAAGTCCTTTCCAGACAGTTGTGAAAGCATATTGCTTCCTAGCTAAACATAACACTCCCCGGTCGCAATGGAGCATCTTGCATCACACAAATACTGGAGTATGGAGCACTGTCACCCCGACCCCAATTGAGAATTAATGAGGAATTCTTATGCCCTGATGATTTTAGGTGCTTTTTGAAGAGGAAGATTCAAATTTTGAGATTTGTGGTATGTAATTCGGCGCCAGAGGTTTTTAAAATAATTTGTAAAGGGAGATCCGAATTCATACAAGCTAACTTGTAGGGAGAGTACTCACGGATTCAATAGCTTTGTCCAGACGAAGGTATTTCTTCTTGAAGTAGATGCAAAGTACCGGTTTTCCCACGATGACGGGCAAAGGCGGCTGCACAAGCCCAATGTATACTGTGAACCCAACTTTCCAATTCAACTTGGCATGGAGCCTGTTAGGAAATAAAGAATAACATTTTACAACAATACCACCGTTGATAATCGAAAAATACTGCCTGCGTAATCAAATGAATAAAAAAACACAAAGACGGTATGCTGTCAACAGACAGTAGGGCAAACATCAATGAACTATAATAATGTCTTGGACTAGAGTAGAAATATTTTTTTTTGATTCACGGCTTCAAAATGATTAGCTAAATTTCAACTTTGTAATTTTAAATATTCAAAAAGTGCGGAAATACACAACTAAATGATTACTAAAATATCCTTCTCCCCTCACCTGGAACAAATAAGCATCTCCAAACGCAGTACTCAAACAGAAAATGTAGTCCCTTTTCGGGTGTTCAGGAATCGGTTGCATGATAGCACCATCAACGATTATCAAATGTTTCGGAGCCGCCTCCACGGATCTAAAAATACACATACAGACAAGGGAAAAGTTGAAAACATCCATTAGTCCCGTCGGGAAACAAAAAAGCCCAACTTTCCCACACACGCACAGCACAACGTACGTTACAAAACTTACACAATTAACGTACATAGTTCATTAAAAATGCAAATTAATTAAAGCTTTCACCACCCATTGAACAAACCTTGTCTCTCGTGCATCGCAGGGGTAAAACAGAAGTGTGGTTCCTTTCAAGCAAACCCAGTAGCCCTTCCAGCCCCGGCGCCGAGCCAACTCCACCTGATGTCTTTTCCTTAACAGCCATTTCTTGACGCTAAGGAACCTGGAAATTTCCATAACAAATTAAAAAATTAGACATTGTCTTTACATTCATTAATACCACCGCACCCGACTTGTGCAATTTCCCCATTTCTACTCAAAAGAGTGTCACTTTGTATTATGAATTAAGATGGGAGATTGTCTTTGCACTTGGCAGAAAAGGAAGTGATGAAATTGTAATATTCGGATTAAGATGAATTCGGGAACAAGGGGATACGCCCGGGCGGATAGAAATGTACGTGGAACAAGGAAATTGAAATTCCCCTCCCTTCCTTCTTTGCATTCAATCCATCATGGATGGAGACGAAAGTACATCAATCAAGGCAAGTGGGAATCTGCCAAATAATCGTAGCCAACTCATTTCTTCCCCCGTCGTCGACACACACTTTTCCTGCCCCTCCTTTCTATTCAATAATCCTCATCCCCTGCTGACATGATGAACTAATATTATCCTCACACTCCCATTCCACACGGCAGGGCACGGGATCCACTCAAAATACATTACGATGGATTTACTGCTATGACTGAAACAACTTCTTCATTTCCACTATTTCTTCAGGAGATATTACATATCAGGTGAGTAATACGCACAGGACCTTTGCAACACTAAGAATTAGCTTGGTTTGATTTCTGAATATATGTTGTAACTAGATAAAGCACAACCGGCTGGTAAGGAGAGTTTATTTTGAATTTTTTAAAACATAAATTAGAATCCAGTATTTAAAGAAGAGCTAAATGCCGTTTTATCTATAAAATATTGTAGGATCCATATTTAATTTCGTTTAGTTTAATTGTGTCCTTTTCATATACAATTTAACAAAAAACATAGTGGAAATACCAAAATTTAGCCAAAATATTTAACATTTCTTGGAGGTAACATAATCCGAATTTTTCCATATTAATTTCTATAACGAAGACTAAAACGACGCCCGCCGTTAAAACTTTCCCCGAGTAATCTTCCTGGCCTTAATTGATTTGCACACTTCCAATGTTATTGTTATCTCATGCGTTATGCTAATGACTTGTTCTGTTCTTAAGGTAGACAGGAAACTCCTTCCCAAGTTTTGGAATATATTTCACTGAGAGGTTTTTACTACAGCTCGGCAGCACTTTTGGAGTGGAGTTTACAATCCAAAGCCGCGTCTCAAGATTTGTCTACATTACAAAAGCTTCCCTAGCCTTAGTACGTGGGTACAGGAAAACTTTTGAAGCTAATTGGCACATCATGTGAAATAAGATGGCTTAATGACCACAAACAGGAAAACTTTCCCGCCTTTATTCAAGATATGCCCTCAAGTACCTGGCCAAGCTTGGCGACGCAGAAAATGAGTGAGAATTTCACGGGGTGTCTATTCGCACTCTGTTTGCGCACGTGACGTACGTAGTATTTGTCAATGTCTGACGTCCAAACTTTGGTCTTCTGAAGAAATTCCAAATTCTGGTTAACTTATGACATTTTCACACTTCCCCGCCAATTCCTTCCGCGTCAAATGTCTCAACGTCGACGTAGACTCAAAGTTTTGGTGAAATCCGTCCCTCTCGTTTTAGTCTGCATGGGTTACCTTAAAGTGACTTCTCACACGCACAGGGATTCCCATGCTCCGCCTACAACTCAATTTATTTTGCCATTAATATACCAGGAGCTGCTCCGGCTCCAAGGACCCTCAAATGTGTATTCAAGTTCGAGGAGTGATGTCTCAAGTCAAATTGATGAAGCGTGCGTGTTTCTAGAATACTTGGACATGGAAATGTCCAGGGAGTCGAACTTTCTTGTGTATCAGGTCCCTTTGGACGAAATACGTATTAATTTAAAACTTGCTTCCGGCTATTTGATTTTGTTCAAACTTAAAACGGGATTTAAACTGACATTGGGAAAATCCAAATAATGATTAGGCACATTGTGAAATAAATTACAAATTTTTAAATGCAATTCCCGTGGCAATTAACACACTGTAGGTCTTCTTCTCAAAACTAAAGCACAGATGTACTAGTTCAAATAATAAAAATAACAACTGCGGAATTAAATTAAATTTGGCATGAACCTTTCTAATTCTAGACAAATCCAAAAATACGTACAGTTTTGTTCGAATCTTCTCCGTGTACAGTCGTTTTACTCGAATCAAGTACAGCACACGGAGCACAACCTTGTATGCAAAATCGTACAAAGCAACCTGTCACGCGCCCGCCAAAAATGAGCATCCCTTGAAAGAAAATGTTCTAGAGTAAAATTACCTCAAGACTAATGACTTCTCTCCGCCGAAATTACCTATGCGTTTTTTTTAATGCTTACAAAACATTTATTTCTAATGTTTAACTTAATCCCGAAGTTTTTATTGGAATTATTTGAACTTGTGCTAACGGAATTCAGATTACGACAGACCAAAGTAAGTTTCATAGAATTTGCCTCTTTAAAACATATTACATATGTGTGGGAGTAGATTGTAGTTGCTTTGCTGGTGTGGTGTAGGCTGTGTGCAATGCAGTCAAGTGCAATAATTATTGTGCTTTTAAACATGCAACCCTGAGCACAAAAATACATAAACAAATGTGGGCAGGGATTACTCGACCAAAACCTCAATGTTAGATACGGATGCGCCTGGAATTAAGGACCAACATATTATTTAATTTTGCTTTTAAACATGCAACCCTGAGCACAAAAATACATAAACAAATGTGGGCAGGGATTACTCGACCAAAACCTCAATGTTAGATACGGATGCGCCTGGAATTAAGGACCAACATATTTAATTTAATTCCGCAATTTTTATTTAAATGATTTATACTACTACCTAATTAAAACCTAGCTTCCTAGCAATTGATCTATTTTCTGTGAGTTTTACACCCATTGCTAACTGCACGCCTCTTAAAACTCGATTCATGAACCCTTTGGCGCATATTTCTAAAAATTCCAAGCACTGGAGCTATGAATTCCGATTCCTTTTCTCCTCCCACCCATAGCCAACTAGGCATGAATCTTACTTTTCCATTCTGTACATCTGGGAGGAATGGATGAAGAAGGTAATTGAAATTCAGGGAGGTTCCTTGTAGTGGAATGCACACAGTCAAATATACGAACTGCCTCGGCTGGGCTGTGTATTGGATGAAGTGAAGGGGAAAAGGAAAAGGAAAGCTGAGAACATTGATTTGCTTGACTGCACCTAAAGGATGGATTCCTCCACTCCGTGTCAATTCTCTCAAATTCAGTCCGACCCTACCGACCCATCTCCACAAAGGATGACGGTGACGGAGAGGAACTTCATCAACTTCGAATAAGGAACAATTCCGCTTCTCTAAATTCATAAGTTGGGGAGAAAGAGAAGGCCAATGCACGGCCTGCCTGTCTTCAATCAACTTTGTCATATTTGTTCCGAAATGTTATTATTTCTCCCAGTCCAATGAATCTTTTTAATTACGGAAACTTTCAAAATCAAAAGATTTTATGCAAAGCGGAATTCTAAAGGATGAAGATTAAAAGGCACTGCCGTTTTCCTGATTAACAGGCAGCCAAACTTCTTTATTTAGAAAAGGTGACTGACTACTTATAATTAGCAATTAATTTTGGCAAATCCAAATTGCAAATTTGGTTGGGATTAGTATTCCGGCTAATTTTTTTTAAAAATAAATGCATGTAATAAATTTATCACTAGCTGTTCAGGTACAACGCGGACTTAATGCAATTTAAAAAAGGTGTCTGGCTAAAAAAACTATTTTTTGGCAAATGCAGATTCTTGATGTTAATTTAGTGCAGATCAACCAACCGGGTAAATTATTTAAAATAAATACTTACACTAAGCTTTACTGTAATAGGTTTTTTTGTTTTTGAAGTAGTTTATTTTGTGTAGTTGCACTGTTCACCCTTAGCATTAAAACTGCACCTGCAATTTGTACACTTACTACAAATTTGATAATCTTTTTTAGAATGTTGTCTGTTGGGATCGGTTGAGAAACCCTAAAGTGCAATACTTCTAAGCTGTCAAATCCACACATCCACTTGCTTTCTTGGGATCCCAAACCCTTTGCCTTTTACTATACATATTACACGTCATATTTAATATTGGTTTCGTCTGATCGCCTACGCTGGCTATAAAATTAAATTCTCTTGTGGTTTAGCTAACTCAAACCGCAAATCAAAACACAAACCCCATCCGTGCGTACTGCACAAACTCCTTAGATTTGAATTTTTTT
>JAAXYW010003091.1:0-12784 GCA_036851895.1 Orthonychiurus folsomi | reverse complement strand
AATGCGGGAATAAAGGGAAGATATGAACCTATCGGCCTCCCAGCAGCGCGCAGGAGCACATCACATGGAAAGTTCCCCTGTAGTCATAACCTTGTGTGCTGTGCCTGAAGGACGTATGAGGTACTTAATACCTCCCCCTTTTGTAGTTATCATGCCGGAATTTCAAAGGGAGTACCCAGGACACTTAAGAGGTTTGGATTACATCCAACGGAATGAAGGATTCTCAGGTGTGGCAGGCCGGGCCCTTCCTTTCCCTTAAATATTGTACTGTGCTTCAAGGGCCCCCCTCATTATTAAAGTGTGGCTATTCGTCCAAAAATCCATCAAACCCTTGAATCGGAATACAGTGGATGATGCATTTTACAAACGGTTAAGTTTGGCTTCGGCTTTTCGCGCGCGGGCGCGGGCGCGCGGGAGAGGGAAGAAAGCGTGGGAAAATATGAAATTTATAATGCTACTATATATATGCATGGGTTCAAGTACACGCCACTGGTTAATTGTTATGGAGAGAAGATAAATAAATAGATGGGGGTACATTACCTTTTTAATTAGTCCTGTACTTGTGCCGACAAAGGCAACTGTGTGCTGCTCAATGGCGGACAGGGCTATGGAAGTGAGAAGCGTTTCTGAGAATTGAATCGCGGCTGTTTGTACGATCGGAATGGAACCGGAGATCTTGAGACCCACGTCACAAAAATTTGGCATGTTTCCAGCACCCTGCAAAATAAGTCAAAATATACAAATCCATTTAATTATTCAAAATAACCCTACGCACATACACATATGTGATAACTTATCTAATTAAACTAATGATTGTAACATAAATGCTTTCCTGGACAAATTTTCAAATGTTTTTAAAAATGAATTACACAGGAAGTGTTTCTGCGTCTGCGCCAGCGCCGCTCACTCCCAACCCATTCATTTCCCCGGAGGTAATTACCCAGTAAGGGAAAATACAATTTCCGTCCTCCATTGTTTAAGGAGGAAAATGCGGGAAGTACGGGCCAGTGCCACACAGGAGCCCAGCTAAATAGACCCACGCTTTTAAACCACAGGGGAGTTATGATCCCTCGGAATTAATGACTTTCACCCAACTAAATGACGTTCATTTTATTGTTCCCGTCCAACCCAGGCCAGGTGGATGATGGCTGGAAGACGGGAAAAGTCAAATGCCTACGCCTGGGATTTTTGAACGCAACAATTAAGGATGACCGTAATTCCTTTCGTAGAAAAGTAATTTTGAAGGACGTCCTTTTTCCGGACTAAAAACCGGGTACATACAACCCACAGTTTGATCATACTGCACACAACGCATAAAAGTGCGTAGGCCCTTTTTAAGCCGTAAAATAAAATTGATTTTCTCTGCCGTTGTAATGATGGGGGAAATGATTGTAAGAATTTCCACATATTAAGAAGCGTCTTGAAGGAATCCCCGTCGTCTTTGCGTTGATTTATTAGTATCAATTTCCCATTTGCCGGGCGCGTCGCCTTGAGACGCTGTATGTTTTCCTGAGATTGGGAGGAATCTTTATTTCGCATCCGCTTCCCGTACCTACGGTACATAATGTATGGAAAATCCCCGAATTTTGAACACCTTCGAATACGATTTTCTCTAAAAATAAATAGGTAATTGTTTTTCCCCACGCATGACCATGGAAGGTGTCAAAGGTCATACATACATACGTATGACATCCTCTGCCTCTGTGTAGGCAATACAGGGCATAGGGCAAGGGAACTACGGTAAATTTGTAAGTAAATTCCACTTTCCCTACCATCCGTCCGTCAGCATCTGCTTGGCTGAGCTTCCAGAAACAAAGGTTTGGATTTAACACATGTTTCCCGCTCCTGTGGACTTAATTGAAACAAATGGAATGGGATTTATTGGTTTCATTTCGTTTGGGTGAAAGGGGGATTCAATAGGATTGGAATGGGGAGGGGGGAGGAATTCAACAGAATACCTCCGTGCAATGGAATGGGAGGCAAAGAATGGAATTCCCATGCAGTTGCATTTGCTGTTAGCTTCTTTTTTTTTGCTGGTAGAAAAAGGAAAAAAGGGAATTGAATTACATGGATATCACATTTCAGAGAGTTGAAGTTCCGCGGATGCGGATCCTGGCTCAGGTTGGTTCCTTGGTTGACGACGACGTTGGGCTCATTTCAAAGCTTATTCCCAATCAGGCACATTACTAAACTACCCAGACATGGAAATCCAGGCATTAGTCCAGGGAATAAAAAACCAAATTAGGATCACAAATTAACCCACGAAAGGAAGGGAAATCTAGTCAACCAAACGAGTCATAAATCCTTAGGATTAAATTTTCATTCATCCTAATATAATTTCCAATCAAATTGAAGCTCAACTGAATTCGACCTAGAAAAAACTCTTGTGTAAGGGTCAGAAAAAGTGCAGAAATTATTTAAATCATAGAAAGACAAATTCCTTCAAATTATTATTATTTTTCAAACTGAAAAAATGAAGATTTAACACAAAAGAAAAAGTGAGGGAGGGAGCAGGAAAGGGTGAAGAAATGAGTAATGGATCCCTGGAACCGCAACGTGAATGGGAACCGTGGATTCAATTAAAACAATAGATTTCACACTCCCAGGTTCCTTCGGACTGTGGAATCCTTTTTCCCATTGTAAATCCTTATTGTACATTTCCAACCCATCACAACGCATGGCATAGACCCACCTTTGCGTGAAAGTCATTGTTGTTATTTATTAAAAAGACCCGCTCCGGACACACAAAAAAAAAGGTACTTATGGGTTGAGAAAAACAATCCTGTCTGTCCTGTACTTGGATGCATGTACTTCATCAGAATACCGACGCTGTGCAATCCTACGCATGCGCAAAGGCCAGTACAGTAGTCAGTCCATCAAATCACATCAAAACTTCATCCGAGCCGGTTGGGGGAGAAGGAAAAAAAACAAGACTAATGAGAAACGCATTAATTTCACTCAACAACAGAAATGAAGCTGGGAAGATGTGGGCTCAGATCATTGCGGATGATTATGGCTACAAGACATGGGGAAGGTGGTCTCCATCCTACGTAATCAGGGATCGTATTCACCACGACGTCAATGACGAACGGGGCGAAGCCATGCCGGGAAACATGGCGTACGTACGTAAGGATCCCGATCATTCACCCACAGATTCTAACTCTATTCCAACTTTAATCAAATTTCATTCAGTTAATTCAAATTTGAAGTTTCATCATTTTTCTGAGAATTTTCAGCTTTAAAAAACTTTCCAAACTCTTTTTTTTTCTCCAAAATTTAATGTTTAAATTCAATCTATTTGTAAGAAATTTAAGGATACGATTGGATGAAAAAGCCGGGGTGTGTTTCGAAGCGCTACGGTGTGCCAATGGCACAAAAGCCCCTCCAACTATTTCACGGCCACGACGAAACGCGCGGCTGTAGCCACGCAAAAACTGTGTGGAATCAAAAGTCCATTGGATCCAATGAAACTTTCTGAGTCCTTTGTTCCCGGAGGGAAGGCCAACAATGGAGGGCATTTAACAGAGGAACGGATCTCCAAATCCGAGGCGGATACTTAAGCCTCATTAAAGAACAATACTTGATAAGAAAACTTCCAATATCACACCTACAGTCTACTCAGGCTGTAAACAAGGCAAACTTTCCATCCGTCCGTCCACCCCATCCACTCCTAAAATTCAATGACTGGATCATGGCTCACGATCAGATCTGGTCCAATGATTCACCGCCGTTCCTTGTCTATTGTCAATACTACTCAATTATATGACGTAATGAGTTTGGAATGTATTTACTTTTTTATGAGACGTGAAAATCAATGTAAAAAAATTATTTTCTTTCAAAATAAATCACTTAATTTCTTGTAGGTTGAGGAATCCCCGCGCGCGTCTCGTCGTATTTAGAAAACTCCTCGCATGGATATGAATAGTTAAGATGTGATTTTAAGATTGGATCGGGTCGTTGCTCAACAATGGAAAATGGGTTAAAGATGACACAAGGGTCTCGGGCAAGACACTTCAGGCCCCGGACCACCCCATCGACCATCACCGAAGTAGTACAGTAAAGATGTGTATCCTTCCCGGGTTTATTTTCAAAAAGATTTTGACATCAAATTGAGGAAGGACCATCATTTCCATCCCAATGATCCACGACTTGAAGGGGATGCAGGGAATGGGGATCCATGGGAATGGCTCAAGTGCCTTTTTCCCCGCTAAATATTCTCCCGGGCAATTTCGGGCATTCAATATACGTGTCCGTGTATTTTGGGAGCAAAGTCACTTGACGTCGTCCATGCCGTCATATCTTTTACATGGGAAATGGAGCCGAGGACTCACACAGTGTCGTCGTCGTACATCGTTGCCTTTGATGGGAAATCCAGCACATTGTACCAAATTCCCAAGGAACTTTGAACGTAACAATGTCTGTAAATGGAGCCGAGGACTCACACAGTGTCGTCGTCGTACATCGTTGCCTTTGATGGGAAATCCAGCACATTGTACCAAATTCCCAAGGAACTTTGAACGTAAAAATGTCTGGTTTATACCCGGGTCATCAATGATGCTAAATTGTCATGCCATTTAGTATAGTAATACATGGTAAAATAGTAAAATATATAATATAATATTAACCTCATCAAATTGAGTTAGTTTTTTTCGCAATTATTTAAAAATGTATTGAGAAATCTAGGATCCGGGTGACAATATGAATATGTATGGTACGGTACTTACATTATACCCGGGTTCTGGAACGACCCGGACCCGAAGACAGGGCACAGATTCTGTTTCCTTTTGCCCGCGTCTTGGATTTCATTACGACATACATTGTACGTATTATTTTATTGAATGCTGCCAAAAAGATATGGGATCTCTCTTTTCCTTCGCCCCGATACGCACTTGAAATGTGAATTATATGATCTGCCCTATTATGTCTATGCCTTCCATAAAATAGCTCCAAGTTCCCCCATTGTATCGCAAACTCTGATCCCACCAATCAAATCAAAGGGAATGGGGATGGCGGCAATTTTGAATCCTTGCGATCCGAAGCTAGCAAATAGTGGCAATGGCTAATGCAAATTCTCAAATTGGAATATTCCCTGTAATGGTTTAGGTGGCGGGAAAACAAGTTCCCACGCCCCATGCCTCACACCCAACCAACCAGTGCCTGCAATTTGATGGGTCCAATGACATTTCCTCCACACTGGCCTTTGTCAAATAAATCAAAACAAAATCCTGAGAAATGCAAAACACTTCAGACGCCCCCCTCCGAGCGCCAGTTCGACGGATGACGGGAAGTGTGATGGGATTTTTAAATTATGACGCCTTTCCCACTTCATTCCAAACCTGCACGTAATTTTTGAGCTGGATCGTACATATGATAATATGGAAATTCAAATTCAGGTGTGACATTATCATGATCCTGGCTGACATTACGGTGGCTGATAGATTTTGGCGGGAAATTCAAAAAAATCCTTTCAACCCATCCACATATGAGAGCAATTACAAACACGCCATGCATGTGTTCCATATACGTCTTTGTACTCCGCGGTTTTTTTTCAAATGAGACCGAAGTTAGTTTGCCATAAATTCAAAAACAGGAGTTCCCGCCACGCCAAGGCCCAAATCCAAGTATGGATTTCACACTATTAGCCCAGGAGGGGATTTGAACTTGGTCGCGTTCCCCCTTTCATTAAATTCGACCAAATTCCATGACGCAGGCGGGACACTCCCTTGGGTCATTGCGCCTGCGCCAGCAGCTAGCTCCCATTTGCCCCCTAATTTGTTTCATTTCCAATCCTTTTTGGGGAAGAAGGGAGTGTGTGTCTTTGGAGGGCTCCTTGAGGCCAGGAAGGGAATGACAGATCAAATCTACGCTGGATCTTGTCATTTGTAGGCCCGGTTCCTAAGGGCCTTTTTTACCCTGGATTCTTACCAATGTCCTTTCCCTCCATTACCACATTCATTCCCCATGTCCAATTACATTCGGGACATCCAGCCATGGATCTTATCAACAAAAGAATGGATCCATTCCACAACCCCCAGTCATTTGAATAACAGACTCAAGCCAATGCAATGGCCTGTTTGGTGCGTTAAGTGCGCTGGAAACGACCATTCGGGCAAAAAATGCATTGAAAATTCTAGAAAAACTACTCTAAGGTCAGGAGGTAGGAAGAAACGTTCTAGCTTTTGAACTAGGTTAAAAAATGGCGCAAAACGTTGGAAAAACAATGAAAACTAGAATAATGGTACTACAAACTTCAAGTAGCGTTATCCTTTGAAAAAAGATGGGAAATGTAAGTAATCAAAAATTTTGGCAAACTGAGGTTGGCTTTGAGCAACGTAGGTGAAAGTTTTGAAGAAAGTCGACTCAATTAATACTCCTACTAGAATACGCCTAAACCTTTTCTCTTAAATACCTACAATTGATACCCAGAATACCTAAACTTGGCACCCAGAATGCATAAAGTTGGTACCGAGTAAACCCATACTTGGTACCAACAATACATAAAGTTGGTACCCAGAATAGTACCTATAGTAATTGGCACTTGAGATGCCTATTATTGGTACCCAGAATATCCAAAATTGGTGCGTAAATTCGGTGATCTTGTGATTCAATACCACCCAAAGGATTCAAAATAAAATTCTCTACTTACCCCTGGCTCGAAGCACTTCCCATCCAGAATGGGTCCAGAAATGTAGTCCATGTTCCTATTGGGCACACTTCCATTGAAGCACATATGGACCGCTTCCGTGAACACAGCCTCAATGTCCCTCATAGCATACACACAAACAGCTGACTCCGTCGTGGGTTCATTCGTGATTCCCCGACTCCCAGCAAATACACCAACAAATACAAGTTCTCCACGATGGATACCAAGACTTTTTGCCAACTCCTCCCTCGCAGGGATCACTTTTGCATCTTGGATCAAATTGTAATTGACGGCTGCACCCTCTCCCCGGTAACTGTTGGGTCCGAGGCACTCCAAGGTCACCTCCGTGTAGGAATCATAATTCGCATCTGAAATGCAGGTTCGAGCCAATCGCGTCACATATCCNCGAGGCACTCCAAGGTCACCTCCGTGTAGGAATCATAATTCGCATCTGAAATGCAGGTTCGAGCCAATCGCGTCACATATCCTTCCTCCTCTCCTCCATGCAAGTAGGACTGTTTCTGAAGGATCACAAAATACGCCCAATCCGATGAATTGAATCCATACACGTAGGACACCAAAAAATGATCCCGGTATTTTACATCAATTTTGAGCATCGACTGCTTCGCGAATGAATATTCCGCGTAATCAAAATTGTATAAATTTCGCGAGGAAATGGCGGGAACATCATGCTCGGAAATCCCCGTTACTCGTAAACGTCGTACCCACGTAAAGGATGGAGGCAGCCGCCCAGGCGGAATATTTTGCGGGTCCAATGAAAGCGTACGTCGAGGATGATTCATCATTCGCAGCGACCGCCCTTGGTGAAAATTCTGGCGGTAAAGTGATGTTGGTCAAATTGTACTTGTGACACGCGCCCTGTGTAATGGAGCCACAGGTAATAAGGGACCTGGCCCCTGGGTCAACAAGTAAAACTTTGTTGACGTTATTCGTGAGGTCAATGACCCCGCTGCTGGAGGAGGGTTTGACTTCACTGCAGCCAGAGGCGTGGCAGTTTGGATTGTCGTACTTGGGGCCTGTGGGTACTGAGGCCTCGAGGCGAAGGGCTCCATCCAACTCATACAGTCGATTCACGGCTCCAACATATATACGCCCTGAGATCGGGTCAAGGGCCAAGTGTTTAAGAGTGAAGGACTCATTGAGTGTACTGAAGGTATGCAAGGATGGGTCCTTCAGGGGGAGGCCCTTGAGGGCGTTGTGATCGCTCTGGGCTAGGACCTCCAGCTGCCAATAGGCCCAGCTCCAGAAACAACCAAAGGAGCCCTAGGTGAAGGAACCCTGACATCTTCAAGGGCCTTGGGACTGTCATCCGGTGATGAAGGATTATGGGGCCGAAATCTGGAAATACAAAAAAAAAGAAAAATCCGCCATTAATTTAAATGAATGGATTAATGTTCTCGCGCATGCGTACAAGCATACAAGTATTGTACTCTTTCTCATATGTCTCTTTAATTATAAGGGTGCCCAGGGGTGGTCCCTTCTTCCAATGACATTACCAAGGGTCTTAATGATTTCCCGGATTCGGAGCACACGCACACCGCACACGTCGCTTATTGTCATATGATTCCCGGGCATTTGTTGGGTAAAAAAAGCCACCCCTTCGTCGCCTGTACCCTTTTCCGGTTTGTGAAGGCTCCCACGACCCTAAAGTACGAACCAGTCGCTGAGGACGTACTAATGATCATCAAATCCATTTTTGTTCACGAACATGCGCACGCGTAAGGCTGTACGTTGGCCCGTTATAAAATAATAAATCTAATGACCGAAACTGTAAATCGGCGGGGATTTTGTAATTTGACTGCACTGGGGAACCTTAATTGGGGATTTACGTGCAGGGATTGAATAATTGGATATTTTGTATGGAAAAAATGGAGACGGTGGGTGGTGGACAACGATGAAGTGGAGTGGATTTCTGGCCGGCCACATGTCCGTGTCCAATTCAAATGCAGAAACAAGATGCCAAAAGCAAAAGCTAAGAAAAAACATTTTTCTTCACACACAAAAAACAACGGAGGTACGAAGCAAGTACTGCGCCTGCGCCTGCGTGGAAGTCAAAATTAACGAACCCGGGACAAATGGATTTGGAGGAGTCAAAACACAATTTGACGGGGGAAATTATTGAGGTTTGGGTATGAAGGGGCGGAGCGGCCGATTTCCTTTCAATTTCCAATTTACCCTTGCGGGTAAGACCTTATTTCCGCCCTTATTTTCTCCACTTGCAATTGTAAATGTGTTTTTTAACCCAAAATTGTATTTTTCCGCCAATTTCATAATACAAGTCCAAGACATTACCTAATATTTAACCAAGCCATGTAATTTTTTCGCCAATTTCAAAATTTCCGTCATCACAAATCAACTTTCTTAAAATAGCTATCTCTTGTAATAGCGGGAGGAATTCAAAAATTATGTGGAAGTGTAAAATTCCGCCGCAGTGTTTCTCCTCGATTCAAACAAAGAACAGAGCGGCTGACAAAGAACCAGCCGTGCCGTAACTTCGCCTGCCTGCGCCTGCGTGGAATGCTGACGTCACGATTACACGTCGACGTCCGTCGAATACACAGTTTTTTTTAGGTGAGCGGGTAAAGGGAAAGGGCCTTTGAAGTCCTGGGACAAAAAAAAGGGTAGTTGTTGTTGCCCCACACATGCTGTAACCCCCGCACCCAGTGTGGGCTATTTGAGGAGGATAAAAGTGGGAAAGATAATAATACGTCGTAATCCACGGCCCAAAGGACCTCCATGCAAACCCGTTCCTCCGAATACGACGTGTGGATAATCCAAACCAACCAGCCACCATTATCCATCCGATCTACAGATTTTTCATAAAAGACGTTACCAACACATGAAATCCATCCAGAAATTTGAAATTTATCCAATTCCTACCAAGGATTCCTCAGAAAATCCACCAAATTGCATGTATTTTTTGTTCTCACCGACTTTCACCCAGTGGAGAAAGTCACGTCACGTACGTACATAGGAAGACAATGCGTCGTCCTCGTAATGTCAGGCATATTTAATAATTCAAAATATGAATTTCCCGGCATAAAATAACCTTGTATGTGGACTTTGGAATGAGATTTGAATTAAGCCTTGAATGTTTCCACCATCGTCCGCTGAGGAAAGGATGGATTATTTGGATGCTGGGAAAATGCCCGGAGGCGAAAAACTCGGAGCAAAAACAAGATCCAAACGAAGCCTCATACACACATCTATATACAAACAATCTACGCGTTGTATCCTTCTTAATAGATTTTTTTTTGCCTTCGTTGTCCATGGAGCCCTTGGCAGTGGAGTGCCATGCCAGGCACGGTGTAGGAGGGAATGCCTTTGCTCCGATTCAAAAGAACCCACAAAAAGGAGTGGGGGTGGGGCGTGAGGGGGGGAGGTGCTGCTGTTGTTGTTGTTGTGGAATGGATTTACTTCGACGATCCGCAGCCGCGGCCATTGCAAAAGGAAAAGATTCCGACGACGAACGCAAACAAACCGTTTCGAATTCAACTTCAATTACATTTACGGCCGCCGCCGCGGTCACCGGGACGGAGACAATGCGTAGCCCAGCGTACAGGCGAAATGAACAACGACGGAGTAAATATTTTATCATCCTTTGCCATTCTTCGGGATTACAAGTGCAAACACGATGAAATGGATGCTGCCTTCGTTGGCGGGAAGTTCTCAAATTGAATCCGCGCAAGTGTAGACGACGGTAATACAAATATACTAGTTTTGAAATGTTCACAATTGTACATACTGTATACATACAGATAAAAAAAGTGAATAAAATTTAGTTGCTCGTAGAATGTAGTATTGGAATTTTTGAAAATCCAGGCTTTTAAATTGCACTATACTACGGATTTGCATTTTGAAGTGATTTGCGTGGAAGTGGACTATGTAAATTGTGAAGGAATTGGATACTGTTTTGCTGGGAATCAGTTTGATGGGATTGGCATGTAAAATGCCTTGAGTTTCCCAGGGTGGGGTCGCCGAGTGCGCCTGCGCTGCGCTGCTGCCTCTCATCCTCAAAGGGGAGGCGGAGTCCATTACAATTCCAAGCGAAACTAATCCGTCCCGTAATTAAGGAAAGTGAGAGGGGTCATAAAGTTGTCGGAGCCCATTACAATGGCCATGTGATTGCAAATCAAATGTAAATGCCCTCCCGCTAAATACTTGTACATGAACTTGGTCGGTCGGCCTGTCGCATTTGTTTATGGCACTGCGCATGCGTGCAGCCAGTCATCCACCCGTCGGTCTCAGGAGGGTCGGTATTTTTCTTTTTGATAAAAAAAAATATGAACGATTTATTAAAATGACAACACTCACAAAAGTATTACGGCACATATAAAATTCCTGTATATAATTTTCTTCAAATTTTTGCCAGAAGTACACAGCTGTGCATTACGCATGCGTGAAAAACCCTGTAATCAGACAATATCATGGCCCCCTCTAAAATGGATTGTCCAGGGCCGCCAGTTCTACTCACGGAGCCATTAGAATTTTTGATAGTTGGGTCGGTCCTCAAATTACAAGAGAAGACAAGGCCATGTGCTGTGCTGTGTCCGGCGTAGACATGTGTTCCGTATTTATGAGGGGCCAAGTGCCCATTAGCAGTGTCATCTCCTCAACCTGTGTCAAGTTTATGACTCACGAGCAAAACCGCCAAGGTTCAAACGACGACGCAAAAGACGACGACGATTAACGCACAAGGCGACACGGATCGCAACGCGATCGCTGTTCCCTGTCTTACATACTTTCTCCTCATGCCGTGCCGTGCTATGTACATATGCAAATTTGAAAACGAAATTCACACGCCAAGAAAAGATGCCATCCCTTCCAAAGAAATTCTACATTTTCCATCAAATATTTTGAATCCGAATCCTTCGTAGTAATAAGGCAGTAAATATAAAATTATTATTTGCGAGGTACGCACGTGCTATTTGCCATTTGCCGTCGTGCGCCCCACCACAAGAATCAGATACGATAGCACAAATACGGCAATAAATACCCGTTCCCTGTGACACATGGAATTCCACCTGGAGGCTGGGGCCGGAGATAAGACAAACCTGAAGGAATTGCATTCAAAATGCTCACCCTCCCTTCCATTGGTCGATAAACGTGAGTTCTCCAGCTATCAGGCGGAAAAGATTCGCCATTAATTTCTTCTGCCTGCGAAAGGGAGTTTTGCACTGTTACGAAGGACGCGTACGCGACCACTTCATAATGAGGAGGACAAAGGGAGCATAAATATGTCAGCCAACCCCCACCCTACCCACATGGCATGGCAATAGGCTACAGGCTATAGTATCCTATTGGAGAAAACCCAGCCGTTTTCTCTTTCCGAAGAGGAAGTCAAGTTTCAAACTTTTTCGATTTTATATTAAACGAACGCGTTTTGCTTCCAGGCACAAATTAATGATGATTTTCCCGTCCTCCTCCCGTCCGTGCGTGTGTGTGTGCACGGGAAGGGACTGGAAGGAACCAGATGCCCGAAAAACTTATTTACATATTCCGGAGTCCCTCCAAAATCTTTGATTCGGATCTGAAGGTGCCTTGGGTGCTCCAAAAGTTGAGATTTCCCAGCATGACTTATTCCTACTCTGAATCCATGCAATGCATGGATTGGACGGACGGATGCTGTTTTAAGTTTGGGAATTAAGATACACGCAAGAATAAGAAATAATTCATTCCTTTCCTGACGACTTACTTACTTCATTTCTCGGAGTTTTGGAATCTGAAGATGTCATGGCATGGCACGTGCGGAATTTATGTATACAAACGTCTACAGTACACGTATATGCCATGCGTACTACATATGCATAAACGTTAGTGCATATGCACACTATTACACATTGCAAATTGTCATGTTCCCCCAAATGATGTGACAGGATACAATGTTAATTCAAGAGGGCCGGATTCTCCCTGAAAAAATCGGGTAATAAAAATACCTGTGTCATGTCCCGTCATGTCCTCCACCGTCTTTAATTAAATCTCTAAAAATAAAGATCCATTCCATCCAAAAATAGACTCCTTTCCCTTCAGGTCCCTAAAAAACATTCCCCGTGAAGGTAAAGTGAGAATGAAACTTGCATTTTGCATTTCTTAAGACGAGGAGCATTTCCTTGAGTGGAT